>JAJGOT010000723.1:50000-305000 GCA_022457155.1 Cladopsammia gracilis
GCGCGCGGTGAAATCGCTCATGGGAGGTCAATCCGTGGGGGCCTTGGCGAAAAAAGCCGCGAAAGAGTTGGCCAAAGAAACCGTCAAGAGTGGGGCGCGAGGGGTGGCCCGCAAAATGTCCAGTACCGTGCAAGGCATCAAACGGAGAGCCACGCGGGCCGCGCAACGCGTCAAACGACGTCTTCCGGGTCTATAAAAACGGCCGAGGGGGCTCCGAGGAAATCATCCTTTGCCGTCGACGCACGCGTCCTGGGTCATGCCGAAAGGAAAACGACGACCACGACGTCATGCCCTGCGTCGATAAGGGGTGAAAACACGACGAACCTGCGGTCTTCAACATGGAGGCGTGTTTCCTTTACTGGCATTGGCCGTGCCCGCCTTGATCGCCGCGGTGAAAGCGGCCGCCTTGGCTGCGGCGGGAGGCGCGGCGGGGTTCGGTGCCAAAAAAGCCTTGGAAGCCGCGACGCGTAAACGAAGGTGAAAAAACAGAAAAAACAAAAACAAGAGAGAGTGAGAGAAAACCCGAGGAGTATAAAGCGAGCACGATGCCTACGGACGGCGGTCGATGCGAGTGTGCGTCATGCGTCGCATCCATCGTCAATTGCCCTTCTTGAAAAGTGTCTTGAAGGAAGCCGATCAGCATCGACGACACGAACGATTGCAATTAGCCAATGCGGATCAAACCAATGCCATCAGCGAATTGGCGATGAACGCGTTACGGAGGACGGCCCCCCTCTCCTGCGCCAATTATCGAGTGCTACTCCCCCACCGCCAGGCCTTGCGCGACATGGCGAAAAAAAAAGAATTCGATAAAAAGACGTCGAGAGACCATGCAATCGCAAACGGGGGCGGGCCTCTGGCGCGGGTTGAATTGCATCTGCGAAAGAGCCCTCAAGTCGCGATGAACCGCGTGTCGCACCTTATAAGAAGAACGGAACGACGGAAACAAGAACGTCAGGCCACCTTACAGCGCGTGGTGGAGACCTTGCAAAGTCGAAATCGAGACGTGGAGAGGCTCGAAAAAGAACTCGTGACGCTTCGCGAGCGATTAAAACAAAAAGAGGACCACGTGGAGGTATTGTGTCAACATTTGCTGAATCTACGCGATCACCAGCTCTGCCGCTACTGTCGAGTCTACGCCGACGTGTTGGGAGACGGAAGCGGCAAAGAATTACCATGAGTGCGTTCCAGGCCCAAGCCGTCACCGACCCTCAACGGTTTCTTCAATTGCAAGAACAGTACAAGCAACGGTTGATGGAAGACAGTCGATTGAATAAGGCGGCGACCTTGGCAGCCGAAGAAGACGTGTTACTCAACTCCGACCTGGACCCGGGACTCAAAGTCGCATTGGCCAAACCCTTGGCGCGTCAAGTCCGCGTGTGGACCAAACGCGTCCGACAACCGGGCATGACGGCCCCGGGAACGGGAGTGGGGGCGCCGGCAGCGGCGGAGAAGGATCTGGCCGAGGTGCCCATCGTCACCTTCCTCAAACACATGATAAAAGGACGCACCCCGTCGACACCCGCGCCAGGTCCAAAACTGGCCAAAGCGACAGGAACCCCGAAAAAGGTCAGCGTCAAGAAACTCACGACCCCCTCGGGCATTCCGAGACCAATCCGTCCAAGACAACTTCCCTTTGACACGCCCGCATCGGCACCCGGTCCGTCGACGTCCTCCTTCTCCTCCCTCAGCGGTACGCTGAAGAAACGAGCCAAACAGACGATAGGGAGTGTCGCGAAAAAAACCCAAAAAGCGATCCGAGACAAAGCCAAGGCGGCTCTCGAAAAAAGGGCGAAAAGGGAGTTGGAGAAACTCAAGACGAGTTGGTTGGATTGGAAGTGATGGGGCGCGGTCAAACACCCAAACGGAGAAGGCAACGGACTCCCCGTCGACGACGACAAAGAGCCATTCGCGGAGGAAGTTTCGACATTCAAAAGTTACTGGCCAAAACGGGGATCGAATTTCATTGGCCGGGGTACCAATACATGGGCCCCGGGACGCATCTCGCCAAACGCCTGAAACGAGGGGATCCCGGGAAAAATCGATTGGATCGATTGGCCAAGCAACACGACATCGATTACGGTCGTGCCAAGACGTTGCAGGACAAGTGGAAAGCGGATGAAAAATGATCCGAGGGATTGCCAACCTGTCGGGAAAACACACCCTGACGGAGAAGATCGTGAAAAAATCATGCAAGTTGTAAACACCGGATGTTAGCCTGTGGACATTTCGTTGAGTTTTTCATGAAGTGAATTTCGTAAGTTTATTTGTGGACACATCGTTCCCTTTTCATGACGTGTAAAACGGGCTAGTTTTATAATTTTCGCAAAGGACCACATGGTCAGAGTTGATGATGATCGGTTCGAATGAAGGTTGTTCTGAGGATTACTTTATAGACTTGTCGACTATTTCGTTGCTATACAGGACACGAAAACTTGGAAGTATAGATTGTCAGCGACATTTGTCAATTAAGTTCATTTCGGAACATTTTGGAGTTGTACTCGAACATTTCGCTTGTATTGTTGTTTCAGTGAATCGCACATTAAATATGGCGCATCTAAAGATGTCTTGTTAGCTGAGATATTCCCAAGAACGAGTGGGTTCTTACATCTAAAATTTTCCGCTGAATTTATGGATGAGATGTCGACAGGAGCGAGAAGGATGTCGCTCATCGAAGAAATTACGACGTTGACCGAGGAAACTCGCGCGAGCGAAGCACCGATGCAAAACACAGCCTTTGGATTCGTCGAAGGAACAAAACGAAAGGTGCCGAGTAGATACTTGAATGAGCCTGAGGTTCGAGTCGAAAAGGCTGTCGATTTAAAACGAAGGAGAGCCGGCCATTTAGGAGACGTGACGAAGAGAATGCAGCGAAAACGCTTGTTAATGGCGAAAGGTACGGAAGAAGAAGAATTAATCGCGTGTTTAAACAGCCTCGAAACAGCGTTTCACAAGTTCGTTGATTCCCACGAAGCGTATTTAGGATTTGAGGACGACGAAAAGGAGAAAGCTTCGACCGTGGAAAGTTACGAAAGGGAAAAGGATGCCAAGTTTCGCTTCGACGTGGAAGTTAGCAAATGGAAATCGAAAGGAACGCTCCTCAAATCGGACGGTAAATCCATTAAGTCTTCGAGGACCGCAAAGAGTTCAAAGTCCAGTGCGAGTGTGGCGAGAGAAAAGAAGAGATTATTGGAGGAAGCGAAATTGAAAATGGAAGCTCTGGAGGAGAAACAAAATCTTCAACGCATTCTTGAGGAAGAAGAAGCCGAGTTTAAGAGAAAAGAGATAGAAATCAAAGAGCAACTGCTGAAAAAGAAAGCAGAGTGGTCTAGGAAAATAGAAAGGATAGAACTGGAAATGGAAATGAGGAAAGCTGCAGTGGATCTTATGATGGAGGAAGAAGAATTGAAGAGTGAAAATGACCTGTTTGATGTTCAAGGGATTGCAATGCCTGAGGTCAACGCAGGTACTCCTAAGGTGTCACCTCAATCGGCTGATGCAACAGACGCCTTTGTTCCTCTACTGAACCCATTAACCTCCAAGGAGAAGTCGCCACTACAGGAGACTCCATTGAATGTGAAGGCAGATATATTCATCCCATTTGTATCACAGTAAGAAATTGGATAGCAAGCTCCGCCCATACCTCATCCGCAACCACACACAGACCAGGCTCCGTGGACAGCTATTGCCGATGCACTCAGACAAGGTCCCTCACTACCGAAGATAGAGCTGATGAAGTTTCAAGGAGATCCTTCTGAATACGCAGAATATGCTGAATATGCTGAATATGCTGTTAACTTCCGTGACAATATTGAAACCCAAGTGAGAGATGATTGTCAGCGACTAACCCGTTTACTTGCCCAGTGCGTGGGAAAGGCGAAGGATGCGATTAAGAGCTGTGTCAACCTTCCTGTAGGGCAGAGGTATAATGAAGTGTGGGAGACCCTGTTGAAGAACTTCGGTCAACTGCACATGGTAGCTGATGCGCACATGAGAAGGTTAAGAGAGCTTAACTTAAGACGATGTGATGCCACTAGTCTGATGGACTTTGCGAGAAAGCTTGAAGATGCGAAACGTGTGTTAACTAACATGGGTCCCCGCTACATGGCTCGTCTCGACAATGAAGATACGATTCTAATGCTGATGAAGAAACTACCTGATGAAGGCTTGAAACGGAAATGGACAGACATTGCAGGCGACCTGATTCATTCTAGAGGCGAAGTCAATTTTGCTGAATTCCTAAAGTTCGTTCAGAAGCGGGCTGATCGCTTGAACAATCGGTTCGGGCAAGAACTGAAATCACCACCAACCCAAAACGGAAGGGAAAGGGGTCAAGCAAGCCGAGGGAGACAAGAACCACCACTAGGAGCTACTACTCTGGCGATGCAAAGCGATGAGAACGAGGAGCCAAGCAATGTTGGACCAGCTGCTTGGAAGTGCTGTCACTGTTCCGAACCACATGTAATTTGGCCGTACGATTTGCCGAGCAATGTTGGACCAACTGCCATAAAGTGTTATCACTGTTCCGGGCCACATGCAATTTGGCAGTGTGAGACTTTTAAGCGCGCTCCTTATGAAGATCGAATGCGAACTGTACAACGAAAGAAATTATGCGGAAGTTGTCTAGGACAAGGACACTTTTCAAGGTCTTGCCCCAAGGGATTTTCTTGTCAAAAGCCCGGTTGTGGGAAGAGACATCACTTCCTTATCCACCCTCCTGACAGCGAGAAGTCTACAGACCCTCCAGTAACACGGAACGCCGGTGATCAAAAACCAGCTGTTGAAAATCAGGACTCCGTTGGTGGAACAGCCATAGTACCCATTGAATCTAGCACCTCCCCAACTACTGAGTCAGTTACTGGGCCATCCACTTTTGCAACATCCGGAAAATCTGTTCCAGTTGAAGCAGCTAGAGCCAGTCGAGCAAGGGTCTGCTTCAAGGTTGTCCCTGTGAAAGTTAATGGATCTGGTGGCGATAAGCAGCTTACAACCTATGCGTTCCTGGACAGTGGTTCAGACTCGACGCTCTGTTTAAGAAGTCTCGTAGACGAATTAGGCCTGGAAGGTGAACCTACTGACTACACGCTCACAACTGTAAATCATAAAGCAAACGAATGTGGTCGCCGAGCTTGCCTGAATATAGAAGCGCTGGTTGGAAAGACAAGGTTCACTCTTGATCATGTTTTAACGACTGAAAGCCTGCCTATTGGAGAGAGACACTTTGCTAACAACAAAGAATTGAGGAAGTGGCCACATCTTGATGGCATCAGTCTTCCTGAAATAGACGAACACAAGGTCTCCATCCTTATTGGAAGCGACCGCCCAGATATTATTGACAACAATTCAGAGATTAGGAGAGGAACCAGAGGCCAGCCTTACGCCGTAAATACACCCCTGGGATGGACAGTATATGGTCCGATGGGTGAACCCAGAAGAGACGGTGTCTATGTTAATTTTATTAGAAGTGAGCATGAAGAAACTTTACGTATGCAGTTGGAACGCATGTACAATACTGAATTTGGTGGCACACTAACTGACATCGAACAAAGCCTTTCAGTTGAAGACCAAAGAGCGAAGCATATCATGGACAAATCTGCGGTACTTGTAAATGGGCACTATCAAATCAAACTTCCTTTCCGGGACAGTTCTGTACACTTTCCAGATAGTCTTCCAACGGCCAAGAAAAGACTAAACTGGTTAAAGAGGAAAATGGAGAAGAATTCTAAGTTTCATGATCAATATGCCAGTGTCGTAGAGAAGTACAAAACCGAAGGATCCTCCAGGCTTGTTCCAGATGAGGAGGTTTCTACCCTCAAACCAATTTGGTACTTGCCGCATCATGCTGTTTGGCATCCGAGGAAGCCCGATGAGCCACGAGTGGTGTTTGACTGTGCCTGCAAGTCCCATGGCGTGTCATTAAACGACCAGTTGCTTCAAGGACCAGAGAACACGAGCAAGTTAATAGGCGTGATCCTTAGATTTAGAGTGAACAGCATAGCCGTGGCAGCTGATGTGAAAAGAATGTTCCATCAAGTATTTGTTTCTCCTGAAGACCGTAGTGCCCTCTGCTATTTGTGGTGGACAGATGGAGATTTCACGAAGGATCCGAAGACCTATCAGATGTTGGTACATATCTTTGGTGCCACCTCATCACCCAGTGTTTGTGGCTATGCCTTGAGGAAAACAGCTAATGACAATAGAGAAGACTTCTCCTCCGAGACCATTGATGCAGTTCTGAGAGATTTTTATGTTGATGATCTGCTCAAGTCCTTCGCGACCACCGGTCAGGCGATAGAGATCACTAAGCAGCTGCAAGAGCTACTAGCAAGAGGAGGATTCCAGTTGACAAAATTAACGTCCAACGAACGGGAAGTTCTTGATGCCTTTCCTCCTGGGGATCGCGCACCAGCCGTCAAAGATGTGGACCTGAAATTCGACAGCTTACCCATGGATCGAGCCCTGGGGATTCATTGGAATGTGGAGGCTGACACATTCAACTTGAGTGTAAGCGACAAGGTCCAGCCGGAAACCCGCAAAGGCATCTTGTCATCCATTGCAACCATATATGACCCTCTTGGTTCTGTTGCTCCCTTGCTTCTTCCTGGCAGAGAAATTAACCAAGAATTGTGCAGAATGAAGTACGATTGGAACGACGAGCTACCTGAAGAGCTTGTAAAGAAGTGGAGAGAGTGGAAGGCAGGCCTTGCCAACCTTACAAATTACAGCATCCCTCGTTCGTTTATTCCTCGAGACTTTGGAGAGGTGAACCAAGTGGAATTACATCACTTTGCAGACGCATCAGAAGGACATGGCTATGGTACAGTATCCTACTTACGCTTTGTGAACACGCAAGGCCGGATCCACAACAGTTTTGTGATAGGGAAATCGAGATTAAGACCTCTAAGAAGTGGAGTCAGCGTGCCCAAGTTGGAACTTACTGCAGCCACCTTGCTGATCAAGATAAATGAACTCATCAAGAGAGAACTCGAGGGCCGCATCAATATCGGCAGCGTCACATTCTGGACGGACTCAGAGATTGTCCTTAGGTACATCTTCAATGAGAATAGAAGATTTGTTACTTTCGTTGCCAACCGCGTTGCCATCATCCGGGAAGGATCAAAGCCGTCGCAGTGGCGCCACATAAGGTCAGAAGTCAACCCTGCTGACTATGCTTCAAGGGGCTTGAAGGCCTCCGAGGCCGAGAAATTAGAGATCTGGATACACGGACCGCATTTCCTGTGGAAAGATTCGGATGAGTGGCCGGAACAACCTGCTGATCTCCACCTAGAACTCTCAGATAACGACGAGGGGGTAAAGAGAGGAAAATCCACTGTCAATGCCTCTGTTGTAGAAGAAGACTTCTGGAATTCTTTGTTCGAGAGGTATTCCACATGGGAGAAGTTGAGAAGAGTGGTATCCTGGCTTATTCGCGCGAGTCGTACCCTGAGACAGTGCCGAACAGGACCAAATGGTTCAGCCATTAAGTCGGAATATCACACTCTACGCCTTTCATTAGCCAATTTAGAAGAAGCTGAGAGAAGCATTGTGAGGAATATTCAGAGTCAAGCCTTCCCTGAAGAGTTCTGCAATCCGAAGTCAAGCAAAGGTCCTCTAGCGAAGTTGAAGCCATTTGTGAAGGAAGGACTCCTACACGTTGGTGGAAGACTTAATCGTTCGAAACTTGAATACGACGCTAAGCACCCGATGATATTACCTGGAAAGCATCGCATCACAGAAATGATCATCCTCTGTTACCACTTTGCTAATGGACATGTGGGACCATACCAAGTACTAGCGGAGACCAGACAGCGCTTCTGGATTGTGAGTGGCATCTCTTCTGTCAGACGTGTCCTCAGAAGATGCCTTGACTGTAGACGTCGTAATGCTAAAGTGGGAGAACAGATCATGGCACCTCTTCCAGTTGTTAGAGTATCATCGGACAGCCACCAGCTGATCTATCCATTCGCTGCCGTGGGCGTAGATTATTTCGGTCCGCTATACGTCCATACAGGACCCGTTACCAGATCGACGAAGAAGAATCCCAAACTTCATAGACGCTATGGATGTATCTTCACTTGCCTCAGGTACCGCGCCGTCCACATCGAAATAGCCAATGATCTATCGACCGACAGCTTCATTAACGCCGTCACAAGATTTGTTGCAAGACGAGGTCCACCCAGAGTGATTTACAGTGACAATGGCACGAACTTCAGAGGGGCAGAAGTAGACGTAATCAATGCATTGAGGATTTGGGACCAGGATAGAATTGGAAGTGAACTTCGACAGAAAAACATTCAGTGGAACTTCAATCCTCCGGCAGCCAGTCATCAAGGAGGCGTTTGGGTGCGGCTAATTCGTTCTGTGCGGAAGATCCTACATGCTATGGTTGGTGAGCATCTTGTCAACGATGAGACCCTAACGACCTTCCTAATAGAAGTTGAGAAGATCCTCAATAACAGACCTCTTACCCGTGTGTCTAGTGACCCCAATGATTTGGATGCTCTAACACCCAATCACATTCTACTTCTGCGTCGTAATTCGTGTTCAGCGCCTGGCGAATTTCAGGAGTCTGACAAGTTTCAAGCGAGATAGAAACATGTTCATATCCTCGCTAATGAGTTCTGGAGACGTTGGGTCAGAGAGTACCTTCCAACATTGCAGGAGCGGCAGAAGTGGCTAAACCGAAGACCGAATTTCAGAGTCGGAAACCTGGTGATCATGAAGGATGGCAATGCCCCCCGAGGACAGTGGCCCAAAGCATTAGTCCAGAAAGTCTTTCCGGACGCCGATGGTGTGGTACGTCAAGTCATTGTGCGAACTGCAAGTGGAACCTACCGCAGAGATGTACGCAAACTTTGCTTATTGGAAGAGGAGATTGTGACGTCCATTGAAAAGCGAATGTCTGCCCAGGATAAGACATGAACTTCAAACACTCAGTATTCGTGACATTTATCAGAGACCATGTTATGTTTATAGTAAATTCAGTTGACTCTTAAAGACTTTAGAAGTCTGGCCGGGAGGATGTAAACACCGGATGTTAGCCTGTGGACATTTCGTTGAGTTTTTCATGAAGTGAATTTCGTAAGTTTATTTGTGGACACATCGTTCCCTTTTCATGACGTGTAAAACGGGCTAGTTTTATAATTTTCGCAAAGGACCACATGGTCAGAGTTGATGATGATCGGTTCGAATGAAGGTTGTTCTGAGGATTACTTTATAGACTTGTCGACTATTTCGTTGCTATACAGGACACGAAAACTTGTAAGTATAGATTGTCAGCGACATTTGTCAATTATGTTCATTTCGGAACATTTTGGAGTTGTACTCGAACATTTCGCTTGTATTGTTGTTTCAGTGAATCGCACATTAAATATGGCGCATCTAAAGATTTCTTGTTAGCTGAGATATTCCCAAGAACGAGTGGGTTCTTACACAAGTCAAGAAACGTTTAAAATTGTAAACAAAGGACACTTTATTGTAAAACAACGTTGCGTTCAAATAAAATCAACCACTTGTAAAACAAAAAGTGTTTGTGTCAGTTCACGCCTTATTGTCTTTCAAGGTCAAGACTTGGACGCCTTCGTTCACCAATTGTTCTTCGAGGGATTGCGAGCGGGAATCCTTCTCGAAATACTCGGGGGTAACAAATTCACCCACGTGCTTGTCCATCCCAGCCTGTAAATTGTATTTGGCCAATCTACAGATTGCCATGCTACAGTTGGGTTCCCAGTCATAACCGTGTCCCGTGTAGTAGGCGTCATCTTTCTCCTCTTCGCACTCCCTGCACAAAATTTGGTCCAACAACCGATCGCAGTGCACTTGCCATTGGAGACGCCGACGACGTTCCCCTTTCGTGTCTTTCAAGCACTGCACTTTCTCCCTTTGCAAGGTCTCGACTCGGACATGGAGGGACGTGTTGTCGGTCTTCAAGGCCTCGACGCGACTCGGGATCTCGCTCCAGGGTACCCAACTGAGTTGACACGTCACATCTGCCATGGCCGCTCGCAGGGAAAGATTTTCTTTTTTCACTTCGTTCAATTCCTTGGTCAATAACACGTTCTTTTCGGATAACGGATCCATCGCGTAGCCCAACATCGTGCCTGTCCTTCTTTTCCCTCTCTCTCGAGGCGATTAAATAGAACGGGGTGGATGGCGAGAGACCCTGGGGCGAGCGAATGAAGAACAAAAAAAGACCCATACCCCCCATGGGTACCCCGTTCCTTCCCGGCATGCATTGTTCTACTTCCCGAGAGTATAATAAGAGCAGGGGTTCCCACCGTTTCACCCTTCACTCAGTTGTTACAAGTGACATAAAAAACGAACATGGCGTCCAACAAAGTCGTCACCCCCTCGGTGGTGGAAGTCATGCGCGCCAAGCGGAAACGTGCGATGGAGGAGAAGGAGAAGGAGACCCGGGCCGCCAAACGCGTGAAAGTGGAACCGGTGGGAGAGGAGAAGGATCCATCCCAGACTGCCTTGCTTCCCCATGGAGACTCTCATTGGGATTATCTACCCATCATCCTCCAAGATCGCATCCAGGATTTAGCGGCCAGGCAACTGCACCGCGATCGCATGGCACGGGTATGTCTCGACCTTGTATTTCATCGTGTTTCCCAACTTCATAAATGGGTCAAATATTCAGTTAGATGTGTCGGTTGCAACCATTGCTCCCGACGACGGCGTTACGGGACCATCGATCAATTATTAACCAAAGTGCGTTCCATCGAAAACCCCCATTCCGCCCATTGGACTAATGGCTATTGCAATCAAGGCTACGACGATTTGATGCTATTCCCAATGGTCTATGTAATCTTTGTGTTTTTCTTTCTCCTTGACTACAAGGTGATGGTCGAAATCCGCACCTTGCTTCGCTGTCCTGTCATGCAATGGGTTCGACCCACCCCCAGTCGACGATCATTTATTATGTGGGACCTCTCTTGCCTCTACTGCCGGCGACGTGTTTTTAATCTTTAACGCTGTTTTTTTTTTCACCCCACAAACACAGATCACGGGACAGTTACGGGAATTGTACCTGTGCCCACGCTCGTTATGGTTGAACACCGAAAAACATACGAACAATCCTTCAGTGTGTCAACATTGTAATCGTAGATTCTTCAAGGGAAAAATTGATCGTTTGATTAAAAGAAAGAAACGCAGAGATCACTAATTTTCATTTTTATTTCACACTGTACAGTTGATTTTAGAAATACAAGACTTGCCCGTTTGCGCCTTTTCTGTTTGGGGCGATCCCACGCCGTCATCTTATTGTCAACATTGTTTGCGACGATGGACAAACGGGGATATTGACGATCGTTTTCTTCTCCGTTTCTTTTAGTTGATGCAAGAACTCGGGCAATCCATCGTGTGTCCGTGCACCGAATGGGTCACCAATCCCGCGTTGCATTATTACCAACATTGTCGACGCATAGAACTGTTTGGGCGACTCGATTTTCTTGTCGCCCATTCCATCGATTGGGCTCACGAGGACTTTATGGACAGACACGATGCCGTTTACAATGACGACCATCTCGTTGCTTTTGCGAACAAACGTTTAAATTTACGATTTTATCAACACGTGTAATTATTTTTTAAAAAACAATCGTGAATAAATGTTGTTGGTTTTTTTCAGATCATGGATCAATTGCTGTCTTTTCGCGTTTGTCCCTTGTACCTATGGTCCACGCGATCCTTCTTTCTATCCTATCCATGCTGCTATTGCGTGCGGGAACTGGGCCTGGGAACCATTGACGATAGGATGAAATACAAAAAGCGACAAAACCACTCAACGTGACTTTCCATTTTTTCAGGTCATGACGCAATTGACATCACTGAATTTTTGCAGTCACACCCTATGGTCCACCCGTTACAAGACTAAATGGCTCACCCCCCACCTTCGATTGATTTTCTGCCAACATTGTTTACGAAAGATAACGCGTGGTTCCATTGACAGTGGTTTCCTCCGTTTCAGGTCATGACTCAATTGAAATCCCTGATCGTGTGTGGCTTCCGACAATGGACCACCCGCAGTGCCGATCCGTGGATTCTAAGCAACCATTGCATTCGGTATTTTGCTTTCGGGGCCATTGACGACTGGCTCGAAAAGACCAAACCACCCCCCCATCAGAGACTTGTCATTACGGCTTCAGTTGACGACGACCCGACGAGGTAAACACCTGCCAGGGGAGTTCTCCCTTTAGGGGATAGAACCCATGTCCCCGCTTGTAAAACAGCTTTTTGTTTTTTTTTCGTTGTGTGACTATTAAAAAGGCATTTTTTTGTGTGTTATTTTCTGTTTTTTGGTCTCTCTGGCCGAGCGGGATCTGGGACCCACCCAACTAAAATCACTTCCGGTCGACTCACTTCCGGTGACGTCACTTCCAACCACTTCCAGTTCCCCCACCATCATTACGACCTTTCAGAACCTTTAAAAACCTTTAAGGTCACTTCCGGTAAGGCGAAGACCCCCATCCTACCCCCATCTGGAACCCACCCAGCGAGCGGAATCAGAGCGACCAGTCACTCAAACCATCCCCGAACCATTCCCGAACGACCCCCGAACCCATCCCCGAACCCATCCCGAGCTCTTCCCGACCTTGCACGTGATATGATGTCATCGCGCCAAATAACTTGGCCTCTGATTGGCTACAAGTGGTCACGTGTCCTAAATCCTGGCTCCTGATTGTTCAGGGGAAAGGTTGAGCTGCTCTTACTACTGTTGAGTCGTTAATATTTCAATCAAGATTTTTATTATTTCAAAATTAGTTTAATATTACGAGTTTTTAATGTTTTTTTTTTTAATTTCCAAGTCTTTTTGAAATTCAGTTTTGTGCTTTTTGGTGTATGTTTTCTAGACCAAGGCAACGGCATCCGAATTAACAAGACTTACAAAAATGTTTCAGTTTTTGAAAATTTAAGTGAGTTAAAAAAGGAAAAGGCTATTCCACCCTGGGTTTTGTTATTAATGACATGGTAATAAGATATGGAGAATCGCTCTGGCCTGGGACAAGCCCAAGACCAGGCGAAGATGGGAGCTGAGAGGATCAAGCCTGACTTACTGGGTGATGGTGTGGGGCACATGTAACTTCTTTTATAGTCGCATTAACATAATCCCCTGGGTATTAATTACCAATGCAAATCGAGTTTGCCAAGTGGCTGCTGTTCAAAGTCAATTTAAATTGGTAATGAGGCCCTGTGGGAATTTATTAATGAGCAGTTTAGTAGGTATACAAGGGATTTGACGCTCATTAGTATTAACTTGTTAAGAAACCCGCGAAGAAGTGGGTTTGGCGTTCTCAGCACTCGCAAGATATCAAACCGCGATTTCAAACTATGGCGGACGACCAGGTTCCAGTTGCTCCAGTTGGAGAACGTGAATGGATTCGTGAGATAATTCGACCGGCGGCGAATGACGGACATGTGGAGGCGCGGGTTCTTCAAGCATATCCGGTGCAACGGTTGAACGTCCGCAAGAGGTGATTCTTGTCTTTCAATCTCAGTACTCTTTTGTGGGTCGCTGTATCAGTCAATTGAAACCCCGGACCCCGACCCCGGGACCTAGCGGGGAATTTAACATTTGTCTGGTGTTAAAACCCCCCTTATTTCCCCCCCCCCCCCGGGGCCAAGTAGTTTGTTAAAAGCCCCGCATAGCGCGGCATTAGTACTTCAGAACAAAATAAACACAACTCGATTTGGTTTGCTGGCCTCAGCCAGACTCGTTCCAAACGTCAAACTATATACCGTAAACCTCCTAAAATAAGCCCCCCTAATTTATAACAAAAAATTCCTTCCAATAATAAGCCCCCCCCCCCGAATACAAGTCCATTGGGGTGTTTTAAGGATTGACCTGAAAATACATTATAAAGGAATCGTGTTCAACTTGGACGTTGCTTTTAATTATCATCAACACAAAAGAGAATCACCAGTGTTTATAAGTTTACTGTCGTTTTCGAATTTCTCTTCTCACTCTTGATGTGTTTTCCTTTTGGCCGTATACAATTAGTAGTAACAAACTGCAGGGCTGATCTGACTATATAAAAGATTAATCTTTGCGAGACACCATCACGATAGTACCAATAAAGTAGGATCGCAATCGTGGACAGCAGTTTCGTTGTTATTGCAACTCATCAGCACGGTGCAGCGATGAACTAAATGATGCCAGCAAGAATGCCAACACAAAAAGATTACACAATGACCCGCAGTGTACTCACTTATTACTCGAATCACGCGTTGCTGCATCACATGTTCCGGGAAACAAGTAGCCCATAGAGTCGCAAAGATGTCACACAAAGAAAAATGTAGACGGTCAAAGCCGATCTGAACATTTAAACGCATGGGTAAAACCATGCTAAAAGAAAACTGAGAGCATATCAGATCTGTAAAGACCTACGTCCCAAAATATATATAAAATAAAAGTAAAATATGCAAAGGACCGCAAACGATAATGCTGCTACGGTATACGTAGGATCTGCGTAAGATCGCTACACCGTGCTGATGAGTTGCAATAACAACGAAACAGATGTCTACCGTTGCGATCCTACTTTATCGGTTTCTGTAGTGATGGTGTCTCACAAAGATAACTTTTTTACGCAGTCAGATCAGCCCTGCAGTTCATTGCATGTTTGTTCATTTTTTGGCTGGTTAGGTCACTCGCATACATGTATCCTACGTATACTGTTAGCAGCATTATCGTTTGCAGTCCTTTGCAGATTTTACTTTTATTTTCTACAGATCCTTTATTTAAACACGATAGAACTTGCAAGGCTGTTCAATGCCACCGCCTTGAGCCAACACTCCCCGTGCTCCGCATTTTTCACCTGTTATTTTTGCCTCTATAAGTTATGGTTTTGTCCTTGAGCATTGGGACTAAAATTCGGGCAAGCGGTTCAGGAATATGCCCCACAACAGTATTTCTCTTGCAATTGCCTTGATCATTAATGATCAACTTTTGTCTTTACAGCAATGGCATTTCTGTCAGGACTGCGGGTATTATTTGAAAGATTAAACAAAATTTGTTATTGATTGCATCTTTAGAAAATTCATTGACCGCAAATGGCTCGCAAAATTTTACGACAAAATGCCTCCCGAAAATAGCCCCATTGATTTTTTTTAACGAATATTTCCAACCAAAAAAGGGACGTTGGGCAAATATAAGCCCAGGGCTTATATTCGGAGGTTTACGGCATATTCAACTGCATTCGCCATTTAGAGTGAAATTTGACCTCATATATAGAATTAGTCCATTTTTATGTGAAAAATACGATAGGCGTATTAAACGTTTTTAGTTATTCTGCACGGCTGAGGACACGGGACTGATAGACGTTCCTCAGTGACTACATTCTAATACGATCCTGGTGTGCGAATCTCAAACGTCTCATAAAACAAGGCCGATTTAATTATTTAAATTAAAACTCACGTGCCTGATAATGGAAACTCTTTTAACTACTTTTATTCAACTTCATGGCAAAAATGTGTGTATTTCATTGCATGGTATACCGTAAATCCTATAGACTTGAATCTCTAGACCTCGAAACGAATATCATCGGGAATTTAAATTGTGATGTAGGTGCCTCCCCTCACGATTCCCAAACCAAACAACTGTTAGATATATGCAATCTCTATCAATATCACCAGTTTATTGAAGAACCCACTCGTATAACTAGACATACGGCTACCACTATTGACCTATTCTTAACAAATAATCGTAGTCAATATTCTCATTCTGGAGTCTGTCACATAGGCATAAGCGACCACTCTCTCATCTATGCTGTTAGAAAACTATCCGTTCCTAAAAGAAATTCTAATATTATTACTAGTAGACAATTTAGAAATTTTGATGCCAATGCTTTTAGATATGATCTTAATCTGGCTCCGTGGCATATTATCCAAAATGACGAAAATCCAAATCATGCATGGGAAATCTGGAAAGAGATTTTCCTGGAGATCTCTAACATTCATGCACCACTTCGCAAGAGAAAGATTAGAAATACTTTTGCACCCTGGTTGACCCCCGAACTAAAGAGACAAATGTTCGAAAGGGATAAACTTAAGAAAATAGCAACTAAATTTAAAACAGATGAAAACTGGACGAACTACAAACATGTACGGAATAGAGTGAATGCCAACATCAAATTAGCTAAGGTGGCGTATTATAATAATTATTTTAACGAAAACCTGGGCAATATCAAAAATGCATGGAAGGGGGTGAATATGATCATGGGGAAGGGTTCCCTCCCGACTAAAATAAAGGATATCACGGTTGATGGCATGTCGTATACCTCTCCCAGTGAGATATGCAATGTATTAAATGCTCATTTCGTACAAGTGGGACCAAATCTAGCAAACAGCATCCCTGAGGCAAATATAAATTTTGATAAGTACATAACGCCATCTCAACACAGTTTCTCACTTATGGAAACTACTAGTGATATAGTATACAGGTTAATTAAGTCAATGCCATTGAACAAAGCGAGTGGTCTTGATGGAATATCATGTAGACTACTAAAAGAAGCAGCTCCAGTTATAACAACTTCTCTAACGTATATAATAAATTTGTCTATTAGGAGTGGAATATTTCCTGATGATTGGAAAATCGCTAGGGTATCGCCAGTGTTTAAGGAAGATGTTAAGTCCGAACCAAATAATTACAGACCAATATCTGTTTTACCGATTGTAAGTAAACTAATAGAAAGGATCGTTTTTAATCAACTCTACTCCTTTCTGGTTGAAAATGATTTACTTGCAGACTCCCAACATGGATTTAGGCCAAAACATTCAACCTTAACAGCTCTTCTTGAAGCCACAAATGAATGGTATCTAAATATTGATAATGACCTGTTAAATGGAGTCCTCTTTTTGGACTTAAGAAAAGCTTTCGATACAGTGGACCATAACATTTTACTAAAAAAGCTCGAACTCTATGGAGTAGACCCTCATGCTCTCCAATGGTTCACTTCGTATCTTTCGGGACGTCAACAAAAGACATATGTAAATAGTACTCTCTCAAATTCTCTACCTATCGCCTGTGGTGTTCCTCAAGGATCCATTCTTGGACCCTTATTATTCTTAATTTATATAAATGATCTTCAAATGTGTACATCTTCTTCTGCTACCAAAATGTACGCAGATGATACATGTCTTTTCGCCAGTGCACAAGATCCTTCTATACTACAGAGTAACCTAAATGAAGGTTTAAAGAAAGTTCTATCATGGCTACATGCTAACAAACTTACATTAAATATTAAAAAAACTAAGTATCTCATTATAGCTAGTCACTATAACTTAAATCACATGGAACATGATTTTGAGATCAACATTAATGAAATACCACTAAAAAGAGTGAGTCTCATAGATATCTTGGGGTTGAAATTGACGAAACTTTAAGTTGGCATGTACAAGTTGATGCCATTACCAAGAAAGTTTCCGCTGGTTTTGGAGCACTTAAACGAATTCGTGATCTCGTACCGACATCAACGCTACAAATGATGTTTGAAGCACTTATACTGCCTTATCTAGATTATTGCAGCGAGGTGTGGGGCTGTATGGGTAAAGGCCTGGCTGACAGACTCCAGAAATTGCAAAATAGAGCAGCAAGAATAATTACCTACTCTAATTATGACATTCGGTCTGCTG
Source organism: Cladopsammia gracilis (assembly GCA_022457155.1). Lineage (NCBI taxonomy): Eukaryota > Metazoa > Cnidaria > Anthozoa > Scleractinia > Dendrophylliidae > Cladopsammia > Cladopsammia gracilis. Next base: position 67,629 of record JAJGOT010000723.1, read on the forward strand.
ATATTTTGGAAGACCTTGGCTGGGACACTCTTGAACCTAGGCGCTCAAAGCAATTAGCGGTTAGTGTCTATAAAGCTAAAAATAATCTTTCTTCTAAGGGTCTAAAAAATCTTTTTCGACCAATAACGAATGTTCATTCTTATAAATTGAGAAACAACTTGAACAATTTGTTTGTTCATAGACCCCGAAAGGAAGCGGGAAAGTGTAGCTTTAACTATCGGGGCAGTGTTCTTTGGAATGGCCTATCAAATGAAATCAAAACTGAGCCATCTATCGCATCCTTTAAAGCCGCCTTATAGTAATTTTAATCTTATAGGTAAACATAGAAAAATTCATTAGTATTGTAATTTTAATTAGAAATTTTTAACATGTTTAGGTATTTATAGAGAATATTTAGTATACACGGCTCTCTGGAAGAGCATTTTGTAATTAATGATGAGATACCGTGTTTTTAAAAAAAGCTATGATGATGATGGTCCTCTAGGGATTTAACACTCTTTGGAAAAACAACTATTGTCAAAAGCTTAGCTCTTTCAAAAATAATTTTCATTTCCTCTGTTCTCAGCGTTCCCGCTGGTTTTGTCGATCAAGTAAACAAATCTGTATCCAACTTTATATGGAACCACAAACCACCCAAAATCAAGCACTCAACAATGATTGGAAGGATAAAAGACGGCGGACTCAGCATGCCTGATTTCGATATAATAGATAAATCTTTGAAGGCACGGTGGGTGAAACGTCTTTTAGACCCTCAAGCGCAATCTTGGAAGACAATACCGTTTAGCCTTTTAGACAGTGTAGGTGGCCCATTGTTGTTTAAATGTAATTACTCGTTAAGAACTTTACCTGAGCTCCCTCTCCTACCGCTTTTTTACCGAGACGTTCTCAGTGCTTGGGAGAGCATATGCAAGCACACAGTAAGGACAAAGAACGAAATCGAAAATGAGTTCTTGTGGAATAATCATGAAGTCACTATTTGGCGGCAAATCTGTTTTTTATAAACAATGGTATGATGCTGGCGTTAAGACCTTGCCAGACATCTTAGACAAGGAAGGAAAGTTCTTGACGTTTGCAGCATTTAAGGAAAAGAACAAAATTAACACAACCTTTTTGTGCTATATTGGCTTGTGTAACGCAATACCAAAGCATTGGAGGAAAGTCTTTAGACGTGATAACGAAAATGACTTGGTAGTTTCGGATGAGTCAGTTCAGTCATTTAACAACTCACCTCCCACTTGCCGGCAAGCACGCGCGTTTTATGTATCTAAATCTTTCCAAAAACCTACATCAGAAGTTCGTCTTGTTGAGGCTGGCTTCACGGATCGGACAATTGAGGCGTTATACGTTCTTCCATTCAAGCTCACAAAAAACATAAAGCTTTCGATGTTTCAGTTTAAAATAAACCATCACATTCTGTACACTCGTGACAAACTTTTCAAGGCCAAAATTGCTGACAGTGCCTCCTGTCATGTTTATGAATTGAAGCAGACCGTAGAGCATCTGTTTGCAGAATGCCAGCATGTCCACTCCTTCTGAAACCTTTTTACCTCTTGGTGGAATGATAATAACTCGCCCTCAGTGTCCTTGAACAATAACGATAAGATTTACGGATATCTCCCTGAGGGTAGATCCTTCCATAAGTTTAATCTTTGCCTGATTGTCGCTCGTTTTTATATCTACACCGCAGCCAAAGAAAGCGAACCATATAGTTTCTTAGCCTTTAAAGCTTTTCTGAAACACAAATTATCTATAGTGTCCGTGAATCCCTGAGCCTTTAGCCGTAAACAAGCTTGATATAGCAGTTGTATTTTGTCTGTTCCTTTTATTTCAGTTCTGTAACGTTGTTCATTGTGTGTTAATATTGTATATCGTATTGTACTTATCAATGAACTTCAATTTAAAAAAAAGCGCCAGTTTTTGAGGTTTGGGAGAGTTACATTGTACCTTGAAGTAAGTTACTCGGCTTAATATTTGAACGATGACCACGGATGTTTTGTGCTCATGTTTTGCCCTCAATGGTGAGAGGTATTTTCTGTCGTCAAATGTTGTCACCACGTGTAGTTGCGGAAAATTAGCATATACTATGGTTGCCTCTTGGTAAAATGATTCTGTCGGCGAGGGTCCCTCAGTTAATTACTAATGAGTGTTGAATGATTTTTGTATTGAGCTTAGAGTTATATTCTCACGTGGAGATTTGTCTCTCAGTGAAATGATTCTGTCGGCAAGGGAGCGATTGATGATCACTAATGAGTATGTTTACAATGAGCATTGTTTGGGCTCGGTGTTTATTTGTACTCTCAGTGACATGATTCTTTCGTCAAGGGAACGACTGATGATCACTAATGAGTGTGTTTACGATGAGTATTATTCGAGCTCAGTATTTGGTTGTACTCTTGGTGACATGATTCTTTCGTCAAGGGAGCGATTGATGATCACTAATGAGTATGTTTACAATGAGCATTGTTTGGGCTCGGTGTTTGTTTGTACTCTTAGTGACATGATTCTTTCGTCAAGGGAACGACTGATGATCACTAATGAGTGTGTTTACGATGAGTATTATTCGAGCTCAGTATTTGGTTGTACCCTTGGTGGCATGATTCTTTCGTCAAGGGAGCGATTGATGATCACTAATGAGTATGTTTACAATGAGCATTGTTTGGGCTCGGTGTTTGTTTGTACTATTCAAAGTCAATTTGAATTGGTAATGAGGCCCTGTGGGAATTTATTAATGAGCAGTTTAGTAGGTATATAAGGGATTTGATGCTCATTATATTAGTATTCACTTGTTAAGAAACCCGCGAAGAAGTGGGTTTGGCGTCCCCGCCCACCCGCCTCATCCGTGTCGCATTTGATATCTTGCGCAAAAAAAAAGAATTTCTTGCTCTTCGTTCTGGGTTTGTCCCAGGCCGGAGTTGCTTCCCGCACCTCATTAATAACAATACACTGGGCAGAATATTACACTAAAATTGTTGAAGTGGGCAGCACGAAATTGGACTTAGGGCCTGGTCGCACTACAGTCAAAAACAAAAATTAGCCCCTGCAAAATGACATAAAAACAAAAACATTCCACAAAAAGCGTGTCCCACCGGAGCGGTTTCTTTTGTTTTCCTCGATTTTTGCACGGGCTAAGTTTTGATTTTGACTGTAGTGCGACCAGGCCCTTACACAAGATGTCCTGGAGTATTTTTAACATTTGCATTCGATCGAATATCTATAAATTAACAAGAGGCTCCTAGCAGCCTATACTCATGCGCATGCGTAAGTTAGTTTTATGATATATTTTAAACATGATAAGAAGATATCCGACATGGCTAAGAGTACTCCTTTCATTCAGTCATGGCTCCTGCAAACACGTTGTTTACTATTGATTGTTTTGGAAATGAAGGCTGTACCACAATGAAGGGAATGATCCTTCTAAGTCTTATATATACCAAACATGAACATTGCTAATGTAAGTAGGGTTGTAGGAGACACCGTCGTGACACTTGAGTAACGCTCTTTTACCGGAAGTGAGAGTAGCCGGAAGTCACTAAATAGGAAGTGTAGTGGCAAAGCTATGAACCGGAAGTGTACAATTTAAAATACGCGTGCATACATTTGCATGCAAAATCGTGACACAAAAAATAAAAATAATAAAAATAACAAGAAAAACGGAGCCGAAACCTTCCCTCATGCCGCTACGCGCATGAGTAATAATAAATACTTTATCAACGTGTCATTCGTTCTAGTTTACAAGAAACTAATTGGAGACACCTAACTAAAAGGTCCAATGTTTCCCTCATACTATGAAAAGGTCCAATGTTTCCCTCGTACTATGAATCAGCAAGTTGGTTATATAAGTCGGTTTATTGATATTGATGATTGGCAAATTACAATGAGTTTTTTCTATCTCTTGAGCATCGTTGGGGCCCCCATAGTGTCGATTGTCTTGCCAATTATTATAATCACAAACTCCCTAAGTTCTTTTCACGGTGCTGGAACCCGAACACTGCGGGTGTCGATTTTTTCGTTCAGCATCTCCGCGGTGAGTATTGTCAGGTGGTTCCCCCTGTTGGTATTATTCCGCGGGTATTACATTATATGAAATGTCAGTATGCTGTTGGTACACTTGTTGTCTGGCCATTAATTATGCATAATGTAATAGTTATCTCGTGGCCGACAGTGTTCATAGGGGGAAGGAGGTTTTAACTCAGGAAGAAACTTTTATTTGCTTTTAGGGTCAGATCAATTCACAGGAGATAGTAGTTAATAATAGATGGTTCACGGACAAAACATCATTTTTCACGCTCTCCCAAACGTAACCCATCATATCAAGCATAAAGCTAAAACGCAACATAACCACGTTGAGAAATAAATCGCTATATTCTGCAGTTATTTGAATTTGATTTTGAGTTCTAATCAACGAACCAAATTCACCCCCAGTGTTAGCATAAGTAAATAAATTTATTTCAAGTTACCATTACCTTGCATTTTAGCTTATTGCTTGATATGATGGGTTATGTTTGGGAGAGCGTGAAAAATGATGTTTTGTCCGTGAACCATCTATTATTAACTACCGCTGAAATCCAGCAGAAAATTCTGGCAGCGGAAAATCTCTCCCAAAATTCTGGCTGAAATCCAGCAGAAAATTCTGGCAGCGGAAAATCTCTCCCAAAATTCTGGCTGAAATCCAGCAGAAAATTCTGGCAGCGGAAAATCTCTCCCAAAATTCTGGCAGCGGAAAATCTCTCCCAAAATTCTGGCAGCGGAAAATCTCTTCCAAAATTCTGGCAGCGGCGGCGGCGGCGGGGAAAATGTCTCTTCCGGAAAAGAAAATGCCTGATTCAGAAGAAGAAATTTATGATGACACTCCTGAAATTATTCAAGAAACATATACAACATGGCATTCTCGCAAAAATCCCAGACTGGAACATTTCAAAGATGTCATCCGCAAAAATCAGGGAAAGAACCAAATTCCACTCAAAGATCTCGAATTTTATCAAAAAGAAATTCTTTCCCAAATTCCCCTACACGAAGTCACAAGAAAACAAGTCAGGGAGTTTGTCAAAGCTTCCAAATGGAAAAAAGTCAATGGCAACGATCATGAAATTTTCAATCACATAATGAATCACGATGGGAATGATTATGAGCATCTTGAAAAGTTCCTCATTGACGATTTGAAATATTTTTCACTTGAATATGATGATCTTCATCTAAACAGAAAAAAGTTTCTCAATTTCAATCAAGTTCTTTTCTCCCTTCTGAAAAAGAATGGTTTCAGCCCCAATGAAGATGATTTCAAGCTTCTTGTTCTCCCACCAAAAAGGGCAGAACAAGAAAAAATAATCCAAACCATCTTCAAAAAATTAAATTGGAAAGAAAATGGATCTTGAAAAAGCATTTTTCAACGAAGCCAGTGACCATGAAGATTGTCTTACTTGCTCAGAGGAAGAAACAAGAAGCGACGATGAAACCCCAACAGCATCTGACGAGGAATTCATTGTCTCTGATTCGGAGATGGAGGAAGAAAGCGAAGCTGAGCGGAGCGAAGACACAATTGAACTCCTCTTTGAGTCATTTGTGAATCTCCAAGAGGAACATAAGATTCTCAAAAATGAACTCAAAAAGCAAAGTTGTCTTCTCTGGGAAATCCACCGGGAATTGAAAGAAAGCGAAGCGGAGCGAAGCTGAGCGAAGCGAACCCTGAATATAAATGTAAAACATTTATATTCTGTCTAGCTTTTCCGCATCACTCAGCGGAACCCAAGAATTGAATTTGTCATAACAGCCTTTCCACTTAACCAAAGCTTTCTTTTTCTTATGGTCCCGGCGAATAACCTTTTCAATGCGGAAAAACATCCTGCGTAGTAGGCGACAATTCTGCTTCGTAAAACGATCCGGTGATTTTTCTCCCAGCAGATCGACTAAGCGGTATGTCACAGGGTTTGTGTTTAAAACCTCATCGATAACAAATATCTCTTCTGTCCAGTTCGGGGTGAAACCTTTGTCGAATATCTTTCGCTTGTATTTTGAAATTCTAACCCTGTCGCCAACCTTGAATTTTGCTGGGGCATGTTTAGCATAAATCATGTCTCCATATAAATTAGCGAAAACCTTTTTCTTATTTTCCTGTTTGCTCGCCTCTGCGGGAGTCATCCGAATGCTCGAATGAAAACGATGATTATATTGCTCCACTAACTTGTCTAGTTTGTCCCAGTATATTGTATTATTGTTAGCAGAAAACATCCGGAAGAGTTTCTCCTTCATTGTCTTGTTCCAGCGTTCAACAACAGACGACTTTTCTTCATTTTCCGTCGTATATAAAGTTACCCCATTCTTATTCAGGAGATCCTTCATTGTTGCATTGAAAAACTCAGATCCTTTGTCTGTCCAAAGCATTTTCGGTTTTCGCTCCCTGAATATGGATCGGAAAGCATCGGCGACTGTTTGACCTCGCTTGTCTTTCAGGGGGCGTATCCAGCCGAACTTTGAGAAAACATCGATCACCATCAGGAGATATGACATCCCTTTATTCCACTTTGAATATTTCCCCATCTCGACCAGATCAGCCGCCCAGATGTGCCAAAACTCGTCGTTTTGGAAAGCGCCGCCGGATTGGCTGGTGAAGTTCGTTTGCCAGATTTTGAGCCCAGCCTTCACTCAAAATCTTTTCCCGTTTTTTGGGGCACCCAAACCAAGCTTCTGTTTTGCATCAATGACGTTTCGTGCCAAAGCATGACCCCACTGTCTTTCTTTCCAGGGAATGGCATCCAAAGCGGCAACCATTTTCCTGTCTGCTTTATTTTTACATTGACGCGGGTTTGATTGTTTTGCGCAGACTGAATAATCAACATCGTGCTGCATAGCAACTGCATCTGTTTTTCCTGTGGGCTGCTGCAGAATTTCGAGGATTTCTCCCTTTTCATTGAATCTGACTTGTTTCTCGAGCGGGTTTCCGGGGCCTGTGAAGTTATGCCCTGGGAGGGTGAAACCTTTCTTTGGTTTTGGCAGTTTCATAATCAGGCTGTGAACGTCAACCCCAGCGCCATCCAAATCTGCTCGATCTGTCTTATATTTTCTGTTTGGCCTAATCGCCGTGCTCAGCTCATTCAGCCATATGCTGCCCGATTTAGGGACGAAAATTCTAGACCTTTTCCATGTAACACTGTTACATGTGTTACACGGCGAATGGACCAAAGTTGTGCGGTAGCGACAAGATGGCCAGCAAACAAGCTAACACCCTGTAACACCGTGTAACACTTGTAACACCGTGTAACACCTTGTTACAGAATGTCACAGAGTGTTATAGGGTGTTACACAGTGTTAAACGGTGTTAAAGGGTGTTACACGGTGTTACACGGTTTGACAGGGTGTTACACAGTGTTACACAGTGTTACACGGTGTTACAGGGTGTTACACTGTTTAACACGGTGTTACACGGTATAACACGGTGTTACACGAACACCGTGTACCACGAACACCGTGTAACACCCTGTAACACTGTGTAACACTGTGTGACACCCTATAACATTCTTTAACAAGGTGTTACACGGTATTACAAGTGTTAAACGGTGTTACAGGGTGTTACACGGTGGTACACGGTGTTACAGAGTGTTACACAGTGTTACATGGTGTGACAGGCTGTTACACAGTATTACACGGTGTTACAGTGTTACACGGTGTTACACAGTGTTACAGGGTGTTACAGGGTGTTACACGGTGTTACACAGTGTTACAGGGTGTTACACGGTGTTACACAGTGTTACACGATGTTACACAGTGTTACAGGGTGTTACACGGTGTTACAGGGTGTTACACGGTGTTACACAGTATTACACAGTGTTACACAGTGTTACACGGTGTTGCACAGTGTTACACGGTGTTACACAGTGTTACAGGGTGTTACATGGTGTTACACAGTGTTACAGGGTGTTACACGGTGTTACACAGTGTTACAGGGTGTTACACAGTGTTACACGGTGTTACACAGTGTTACAGGGTGTTACACGGTGTTACACAGTGTTACAGGGTGTTACACGGTGCTACAGGGTGTTACACAGTGTTACAGGGTGTTACACAGTGTTACACAGTGTTACAGGGTGTTACACGGTGTTACACGGTGTTACACAGTGTTACACTCTGTTACACGGTGTTACACAGTGCTACACAGTGTTACTAGTGTTACAGTGTTACATGTTACTTTAACATGCAAGGCTTATCAGACAGCAAATTCGTTCGATTTCTTTTGATAATATATGCCCGATATTTCGGTTAGACGAAACTAACCTTCATCAGGGGCTAGTAGACTACGAGCAGTCTCTCTTTCCCAGCTTAGTCCGTCGAGCGAGAAACGCGCGCGGCCATTATCCGTTCGCTAATATTTTTTCGTTTCTCGCTCGACGGACTAAGCTGGGAAAGAGAGACTGCTCGTAGTCTAGGGGCTAGGAAAGCTAAGTGAAGATGGAAACAAACGGTTACAATATTTAAAAAGGGCTAAGATAAAATGCTGACACACGATAGGCTAATAAACAAGTAACGGTTGAAAACTAGAAACGGCTAGAACTGAAAATAACAATAAATATGTGGAAGATTAAATTTCGTCGCGTCTGTTCATTCCATTAGGTTCAAGTGTATTTGGCTATGGTGATTAAATATGGTTCTCTCGCTTTACGGATCATGTCTCTTTTAGAACTAATGAGTTCTAATGGGATGATTTGGAGGACGGTAATGGAATGTCCGGTGAGAGCAAAATGATCTGACACGGCAGTAGGTTGATCCTGAAGTTCTTTCTTCTGCACGTCTGTGTTCCCCAAATCGGTCGCTCACTTGTCGTTTTGTCTCACCGATGTATTGTGTATGGCATTTGGCCCATTGGATCATATAGATGACGTTAGTGCAGGGGCGTAGCTACCTGTACGCATGTACGCACGTGCGTACCTGAAAAGTCGAAAAAAAAGAAAGATTTGGGACTTTAGGGTTGGTGGGGAGGGGGGGGGAGGAGGTAGGGGGTGTTTGATATTAGTGATTGTGCGTACCTCTGAAAAAGTCTTGACTACGCCCCTGTATGTAGTGGATGTGCAGCAGATGCGATGTATTGTGATGATGCGTATTTGTCGTTTTTCACCTGTAGAGAAGAAGGTGTAAAACGTGGTTCCTTCTTTGATAAAAGGACATGTTTTACACCGATTTCTGTTACAACGGAAAGTTCCATGTGTTTGAGGGGGTGGTCTGCGATGTACAGCTCTGACAAGAATGTCACGCAAGTTCTTGAATCAGCGGTAGGAAATCAAAGGAGGGAAAGGGAATGCTTCTTTGCATCTTTTAGAAGAATGAAGGATGTTGAGATTTCTTTGAATCACTTTAGGTATGTTAGGGAGGGCTGGATTGAATGTTACTACAAATGGTATCCTGTTTGTTACTTTCATGTCAGTTGATGTTTCCAGGGCTGTACTACGTGGGATAGAATTTACTTTCTGGATTTGTTCTTTTACAAAGTGATAATTATGCCCTCTCTTGACCAAATGTCTTGTAAGAGCTTTTGTTCTTTTCCTGAAAAGGGCGTCTGTTGAACAGATTCTGCGTAGTCGAAGAGCCATGCTGTATGAGATAGACTGCTTGGTGTGGGAGGGGTGGCAGGACGATTTTAGGAGGTACTGGTTCTTGTCTATAGGTTTGACGTAAAGATCAGTTTCTAATTTCCCATTGATAAGGAGAACGCGAACATCTAAGAAGAGGATTTCAGTGTCTGTGAAGGAGCTGGTAAACTTGATTGTAGGATGCAAGCTATTTAAATATTTGATGAAATCATTAAGTTTCTCTTCGCCGTGGGTCCAGAGAAGGAATATGTCATCAATGTAACGCCACCAAATAAGGGGGGAGTTTGGAGCAGATGTTAGGGCTTTTTGTTCGAATTTACCCATGAAGAGATTGGCGTAAGATGGAGCCATTTTTGTACCCATTGCTGTGCCGTTAATTTGCCTGTAGTACTGATCCGGTGTTGAAAGTAAATGTGTTATTTGTGAGAATCATGGGAATAAGATCGTAAATTCTTGTAACCTTGACTGTTTGGTTAAGACGTTGGTCCAGGAAATCACTACAGGCTTGGATTCCGTCTTTGTGTGGTATGTTGGTATATAGGGAGGACACGTCCAGAGTTATGAGTAGAACCCCATCAGGAAGTTGACTGATGTCTGCTCCAAACTCAGTAGTTATAAAAATACATTCTCTAGAGCACCTCCCAAGGTACTATTTCCACATATTTTTATAATAATTCCCGATATCCAATTTTTTAAAAATCCCCAAAGTATATTATCCTATCATTTTCTTGCGAATCCCTGTCATATTTTTTTGATTTTAAAGGGAAATCAAGACCTAATTAATTACTGTAATTTTTTGTATTATTGGAATATTTCTTATGGAAAAAAAAGTTTTTTTAAAGGGAAATAATTAAAATTTATACGGTAACTCTTGTTTATATCGTTGTTTTTCTATTTATTTAAGAGAATCAAAAAAAATTCTAATAAAATATTCTTAAATAAACGGCTTTACTTAATACTTAAAATTTATTTCCGTATAAAATATAATTAATATCCTTATTGTGTTTAGTCTATAAATCAAACGGGAATAAAGGTTTTTTAAATTGAAGAAATAAAAGAAATCGAAGAAATCGAAGAAATTGAAAAAAATTCAATAACTTAAAAAAATTACAGAAAATATAATAAATTCTTGAATTGCTTTAAATTTCAAAAAGGTATGAGCTCGCTCGCCCTTCGGGCTCGCTCGCGGGATTCGCAAGAAAATGATAGGATAATATACTTTGGGGATTTTTAAAAAATTGGATATCGGGAATTATTATAAAAATATGTGGAAATAGTACCTTGGGAGGTGCTCTAGAGAATGTATTTTTATAACTACTAACCCGCTTTGATACAAGGTTTCTGAGTAACTTGTCACTGAATTTTATTGACAATGATTAACAATTCTTGAAATACAAACACTTGCAGTTTGTTTTGACTATGGTTAAATATTTAATGATTTTACACATGAATATTCTGACTAGTTTTTCCATTTTTTCCATATTGCTACAAAGATTGAATGAATAATCTTGAAATTCTTTTTAAAACAGATTTGTGGGAATTTTACATTCAATTTGCAATGTTTGTCTGGCTATCATCTCGTTTAAGCTTTTGAAATTGTTTAAAGTTTTCTTCATTTGCCTTCTTTCTCTTCAATGCTGCTCTTGTCAGTCGATGTTGTTGTTGAGTTGCCTTCATGTTGTATTCACTCTGCCATTTTCTACGATTGTACTCCTTCTCACAAACTTGTTCGGCTGCTTTGAAAATTTGCTGCATTGTCATAAATTCCGCTTTCTTAGCAGAAAGTTTATCTTCAGTTTCCTTTGTTAAAGATTCCCAAAAATCTTTATAACTAAACTGGTGGCAAAAAGTCGGATTGTTGTCAGTTAGTAAAAACATTTCTTCTTTTTTCGAAGCAATCTCTTCCACACATCCTTTCAGATTCTCTTCAAGTTGCTTGATGCTTCGTGGCATGGTTCTTCACAATCTCTTCACAATCTCTTCACAAATTTGTACAGGTGTTATACATGTTTGTGAACTATAAATGAAATTATTGCTTATTTTAGTTTCCAGGGAAACTCCCCAAACAATGAAATAAGTATATGATGTTTTCTGATTGGTTTTCATAATATTTTAACACCTGCTTTCACTTCATGGAAGGTTGTAATTAAAATAACAGCGTGAAATAAAAAACAAGTCTGGTTTTAATTAATTTCTTACGTCTTAAACTTTTTATTGTATTTCTTTTCAATCTTCGATGAAGTAGGTGTTAATTCTATCATTTGTTGATCTAAAAGTTTCATATCAGATATAAATTTCTGATAATCGAATTCACCACCTCTCATTGCTGTTCGTAAATTAGTCAACACTTTTTCATAAGTTGTAAATCCAAATTTAACCATATCTAATTTACCTTTGTAATTTTTCATTTCATGATATGTTTTTATTATTATTCCAGCTCCAGTTAAAACACTTAAAATAATAGGGTTTAAGGTTATTCCACCTGTTATTACACCAACTGAAGCTAGTAACACAGACGAAATATTCATAATATAACTTATTTTTTTATATTTACTTTGACTGTTTTTATATATCCATGTTTTTTTATGATAAAAAGAGTATAAATCCTTTAATTGTTGGATTTTCTCAAGATCTAAAGTTGAAGAAATATGATTGAATTCGAATATATCTTTTGGTTCTTTTTTATTTCTTAATGATTTTATTCTTGTGATTGACATTTTATTTATAATGTTTATAATAAACTTTTACTGAATGTAAAAGTAAATGAAATAGGTATATTTGGATAATCAGCTAGACCAGTAGGATTTTTTTTTACTATTTCAACGCTAAATCTTGCATTTTTTCTATATAGTAGATTTATATTTGTAAAAGTTTGTTCAACATTATCATCAGAAGTTAAAATTCTATCTGGTTGACCAATTATTTTTATTTTTATATTAAAACGAACAGAGTTTGTAATTACTCTGCTAAGAACGAAAGAGTTTAATGTTTCTAAAGTGCAATCAAATGGAAAAGCGATTGAATTTATTCCAGAATTGAATTTTACATAAAATCCATCAGTACTAGAATGATAACCTGTAATGACAAAATATTCTTTCAACGATTTCAAAAAAGCTAAACTAACAGGTTGATCATCTTTTGTTGGATTTTTAATACTAATATCATGATTATTCATAACAATATCCGTCTGCATCTCCATTTTCTTATTTTCAAAATTGAATGGTGAATCATAAACACTTGATTCAACGTCTGCTACGTAATTTTTAACACCATAAATAATTAAATATCCTTGTCCTTGATTAGGAGAAGATGAAATTCCATCGCATTTCATGTCAACATAAATATACTCAGGTGGGGAAATCTTCCATTTATGTAAATGAATAATTGATCTTGTATAATTAGAAAACTTTTTTGTAGATTGTTGATTAATATTCAAACTTGTACTTACAACATCAACACTCACATTTGTCATAGAAAGTGGAAAAAATTCAATACAAATAGTATATTCTCCTTCAGGAATTTTATATAAATTAAAACTAAGTCTTCCTGAGTATTTATTATCACTTGAACTTTTATTTATTTTAAAATCATATGCTTTTTTATTGAATAAATGAGGACTCCCCGAAAAATCATTTATTCCAAATACTGTAATTCCATATTCACTGCTACTTTCATTAACATTTTCCATTAAATATCTAAATTGATCTTTTTGGTAAAAAGTAGAAGAGATATGAGATTTATTAACATAATCTTTATAATCTTGTTCTAATTTAGTTATTTTTGTAGTATTTTCACTGGTTTTTGTTTTAACATATTGAACATTGCTTGCTGAATTTGGATCATTTTCATCTGTTAACAATCCCCTAATTTTTTGTCTTTGCATTATAAGGTCTTTTCCAGAAGGATTGCTTAATTTTCTTGTGTTTAATTCACTTATCATATTGTTTAAGTTATTATCTTGTTGATCAACATATTCTTTATTCGGTACTTCATGATCAAATGTAGGTAATTTTGATAGATTATATATTCGATTATTATTGATATCAATATCATTTTCCATTGGAGAGACTTCTTTACGTGATAAGAAAATATTCTTTGCATCATTATAAGAAATTACATTGTTATAATTTTGTGTTAAATAACCAAAACTTTGTTGCTTACTTTGTATAACATTAAAAAGTTCTTTCAAATCTATATTTTTAGTAACTTCATGAGTATGAGCAGGTACATTAGGATGATATTTCTTCAAAGTAATCATATTTACAGCTGATAAATCATCATTCTCATCTGTATCCATATTTGTAATTAATTTTCGATTCATTTCAATTCCTCCAGGACGAACCATTCTATTTCCACCTAAATCAAGATGACCAGTCATATGATTTGCTCCATTAACAAGAATAACTTCAGTAGGATTAGGTTTTGATTCTAATCCAGTTTCAAATTGATGTTTAGTTATAGCATCAGAAGAATTAATACCTTCACTAAGATTTACTAATCGTTTTTGTTCAATATCGTAATTATTATCACCATGTAATTTAATTCCTGTATTTGCATGTATTTCTTGACTGACTTGTCTAATATATTCGTTGATATCAATATTAGTGTATTGATTGATATTATTGAATATTCCCATTTTTATTTTATAATTATATTTTTTCATCAAAATTCTTAGTAACTGATTTTTGTTCTTTATCTAAAAACAAGAATTCATAAGGTCTAAGTTTATTAAAAAGATTTGGATCAATCAAATTTTCTTTTGCAATAAGATTCAAATGATTTTTTACTCACAGGTGGATATAATATCATATGAGAACAATTTAATCTTAATTTTGAGGGTACATCATAATAACTCTGACTTAGATAAATAGGGCTGATACCATGATGTCTTCCATCAGTATAATGATTTGCTATTTTTTTCTGTATTGAATCTGTAGCATTAACAAGATCGTCAAATACAACAATTTTTCTATTATCTTCTGGATATTCTGTTGTTTCCATTATATCTTCTGGAAATTCTAAAACATCATATCCAACTTTTTCACTAATTCTAGACATTATTTTTTTAAGATCTTGTAATTTTTCTTGATTATGATTAGGACCATAATAATAAATTTTATCATAGTAAACTAATGGGGATCTTATCATATGCATTAGAGTGTTTGTTTTTCCACATCGGGTTTGACCAGCAATAAGCATTCTGAAATCTTCATCTAAGAAATCACATAGTTTTTAGACTTTATTTTTTGATTCGAATCATAATTTGGGATTTTCATACTTATTTTATTATAATGATAGATAATTTGAATAAAATTAAATGTTATTTTTACAAATAATTATATAATCTTATAATAAAATGAATTTAGAAAATATTAAAAAGTATGCAGATTCAGAATATAAAGGATATAAAATAGCTAAAGCTGTTACTACAGCTAAAAATGAAGTGAAAGATAAAGGTCAAATCCGTGATGTTGTTATGAGTGAATATTTTAAAACATTAAGAGAACCATTAAAAGAAACTATTGTTGAACAACAGAAGAAGACAGATGAAAAACAGGATAAAATGATTGAACAGTTGAAAGAAAATCAATTAGCTATTACTAGTGGTTTAAATCAATTAACATTAGCTACTGGAAAAAATCTTATAGAATTAGAAGATAAACCTTCTACATCAAAATCATTATTAGATACTGAAATGCCAGATGATGAAGATAAAACACCAGAAAAATCAAAAACATCAGAAAAACCAAAAACATCAGAAAAACCTTCAAAATCAAAAATAAAAAAATATTATTTAGATAAATCTTTAAATAATAAAGAATCAGTTGATATATTAGCTGAATATGGTTATGAATTACCATAATCTTATACAGATGTTGAAGATATTAGTAAACATATTAATAATGTTAATAAAGTAATTAAAGAATTAAAAGTCACATCCGGTATAGCTGTTATTACATCAGATGAAAAAGGTATTAAAAAAGCTGAAGCTAAAGCAAAACATCCTAAACCAGAAACTTCAAAAAAAAATAGAAAAGTTTAATACTTTAAATATTTTTAAGGAAAGATTGATAGGAATTGCAATAAGTCGTGGAATAAAAGGTCAAGGTTTGGGAAAAAGAAGATATAAACAACCAAGAAGAAATGCTTATAAAATTCAAAATAATCAATATGGTGGATTATTGATTGATTTACCAAAATTAATGAAAGATTTAAAACTGAATGCTTATCGTGGTGGTAAATTAATCTATGAAGCAGATGCTGATAAATCTCTTATAAGCCTATTAACAAAAAGATACAATCCTAAAACGAAATATTCAATGAATGCTGTAAAAATCTTTAATGATTTAAATATGCTAAGTAATATGCCACCTCATAAGTCATCAGGAAAATCTAAAATGGTTGGATCAAGTGTTATGTATTATCAAGATCCAAAAGAATTAACAGATAGATTAAAAGTATTAATTGGTTCAATAGCTGCTGGAAATAATTCACCAGTTATAAGAAATGATATTTCACAAATCAATGATGAATTATTAAGAATAGAAGCTATTGATAAAAAATTACATGAAAAAATGTATAATAAATGGGTAAAATCTTAGATTTTAATACTTCAATTAGTATTAAAATCAAAAAAAAGATTATATAACTTTTTATGCTTTTATAAGCATTTTTCCAGATGAAGTGTATAATTCAATTTCTTTTTCATGTAAAACCAATGCGTTAATTGTATAATTCGTTGGATTAGCACCACTCAACTCATATCTAAAAGTTAGTGAAACAACACCATCTTTAACATCTTCATCTTGATTTCTAAGATCAAAATATAAAATCCCAAAAAGATTATTGAAATTTGTTCTATCAATTATTGGTCCACTTAGTAAATCATTATAAGCTGAAGAATATGACATCAGTGTTCGATAAAGTCTTGATTCTTCTTTTGATGACATTTCCAATTGAGGATAGTATATACTATTATTTACTTCTAATTGTGCTCTACTAAAATTAACACCATTTGCACCAATACTGAATGTTTTAAAAGTGAAAATATTTCTTTCCTGATTTCCATAACTTGCTGTAGGAACCACCCAAATAAAAACATGTCTTGGTCTTCTAATTCCTGTAGTTATACGAAAGTAACTATTTATTGATGTTGTTTGTAATATTTCAGTATGTTCTCTTAGGTAAGTCCACTTTTTTGGTTTTAAATAATTTCAAGATACAACTTCATTCCTTCTCCATTAAAAATAATTTTTGGACACCATAATCGTAAATTAGTGATGATGACTTTTGAATCTGGAGCAGCATTTTCTAAAATAATATTATTATCTTCTTCTAGTTTTAATAAAATATTCATTTTGATATTAGGATGAAGATTATTTTTGAAAGCTGCAAAATAACTATATAAATTCAGAGGAATTGAAAAAACAGTTTCACTTGCATCTGTTAATTTTTTCGTCAGCAAACCTTCATTTTTTAATTCTTTATCTCGCCTTCTAGTTCCTGTAGATGTATCTAAATAGAAAAATTGATCTTCCAATTGTATCCGCATAACTTTTAGTATATTTCAAAAGAGATAAAACATTTGATGTTTCATTAGCTCTTGTATTATTATACAGTTATTCCATTACATTCAACTTGGAGTTCATTAATGAAAGTATGACCATTAGTTGTGTACAATTTGGTTGCATCATTAGCTCCTGCTGTTATTCCAGTTGTACTATCAGCAAGAGTTACAAGTTTAAACTTAACTTCTAAATAAGCATTATACCAATCAATTGGATTAGCTTCTGATGAATTATCAACTGTGAATCTATAATTATCCTTTACTTGTTTACATTATTTGGAACATTAGCATTCAATGGTGTTTCCAAATCATAATATGTATATTCATATCTCTTTACTAAATTCGGGCTTCTAAAATTTCCATTCATTTTATTTTAAGATTATATAAAAATTTTTTTAAAGAAGATCTTTATAAACATCTTTGACATAAGAATATTTATCATTATTTTTTTGTAAAAGTTTAACAATTTTTTCACCTTTATCTTCTTTCGGTGGATTTTTTTTCTTTTGTGGTATTACATAATCTTGAATTTCAGGAATAAGTTCTTCTGGTATAGTTTCAATTTCAAGTTTCTTCTCTTTCTTTTTTGATGATTTAGGTTTAGGTTTAAATTTATCATAAATCGTTTCACCAATTAATTGTCCAGTTTTCTCACCAATCTTTTCAGAACCTTTTTCTACTAATTTTTCTGCTGCTTTTGAAGCAAGTTTAGATGCAGTTTTTCCAGTAAGTTTAGCTCCAATATTACTCAATACATCAAAAACACCACCACCTTTTGTCTCTGTATCTGTATAATAATCTTCACCAGTATCATAATTTCTTATTCGTCTTTCCATTTTTTATTTATACATTATAATATTATTTATTTTCTTTCACCAATAACAACAGTTAAACTTATATCAATATCATTCAAATCAACTTCTCTATCTTGGTCATCTGTAATATAAAATTTCACTTCAAAAATTTCATTTCTATTCATTCTATTCCATAAGTAATTTATAGGTTGAATTTCAAATGGTAATGATCTTGTTTTTGTATTAGTTGAAAATGTGTATAATACATTTGATCGTTTTCCTGAGATAATACTATCAGATAATAAACTAGTTCTAATATATAAATTATCAATATCATTACTAATATTAGGAAAATTCTTTCCATATGCACTTTTATTTAAAACTTTCTTTTCAAATCCTAATAATTTACCAAAATTACCACTATTGGAAAAATCAATGTAATAATTTTCATTAAGTGCAATAAATACTTTATATGTTGTAAGATCAAAAAGTATATTAATACCATAATTTTCTGTATTTACAATTTTACCTATTCTTTTTTGAATAAGAGTATTTATATCTTGATAATCATAAATACCTGATGGAAATACAATTGTTATATAAGTTTTACCTTTATCTTTTGATATTTTCAATTCATTGTTTTGATACTCAGGTCTAATATTATGCCAACTAGCAGTCATAGAAAGATGGTCTAATGCTAAATAATGAGTAGTGTTTGGATCCAATTTCAATTCAGGAGTAAATTTTAGAGTAAAATTACCTGGTTTATTTGATGGATTTTGTTTTTTAGCATCAAGACTTTTAAAAACTAATACTCTATTCTGAATCATTTTATTTAATAACTTATATAAAATAATTTTTTATAAACTTTTCATTATATTGTTGATCATCAATTTTAAAAACTTTTAAAAGATTATAAAAAGATTTCTTATAAATATTATCAAGAAAATATAAACAGTAATAACCACATCTAACAGAATAGATATCTTGAATTGGATAACCTTTATTATAAATAAAACCTAGATTTAATCTTTTTGCATGATCTATAATTTCTAATGGTGGTGGAAGTGAAAAAGAATCGAAATAGTAAATATATGGTGGTTTTATGAATTCTGCAACCCAATGAGTTCCTTGTCCTACTTTATCATCAAGATTAATTATACAACATCCTTTTTCATGAAAATGATCAATTGAGTCTCTAGAAAAAATTCCTTTAAAATTTGGTATCTTAAGATAATCTATATATTCTAAAAGATCAAAATTACTGAGAGGAATATCTTTGAAAATAGGTTTTAAAGTATTGCTCCTAATACTGGAATTTGGTTGAATGGACTGTTCGGTCCTAGTAATAATCCTTGTCCTTTTTTTTTTTTACCTTTCCCTTGTTGTTCCCATGTTCCAAAAAATGGAGGTGGTTGATAAGGTATCATTCCTGGTCTAGCACTTACTTGTAATCCTTTTCCTTTTCCTTTTCCTGCTATTGGTACTTGTAATCCTTTTCCTTTTCCTTTTCCTGTTCTTGGAACTTGTAATCCTTTTCCAAATATTTTTGATGCTAATTCTATAGCCATAGGAATACCAATTGCAGCTAGAGTACCTAAAAATCCTCCTTCAATTTGTCTTTGTGTTGGTTTAAAATATAATGCTCCACCTTTTTGTTTAGCTTTATTTAAATCATCAATTTGTTTTTTTGTTAATTCTTTTTTAAGACTCATCAATTTAGATAAATATTCAGATGGAATATCAATTCCTTTACCAAAAATTTTATCAATTCCAAGTGATCCTAAAGCTGTTAAAGCACCCTGAGCAAGTGCTGGAGCTGCTTTACTAGCTGCTTTTGCAGCCATTGGAAGAACTTTTGAACCTATTGAAATAAGAGATCCAAACAAACTTCCACCTTCTTTTACTACTTTTCTAATTTGTGTTTTTGTTATTTTAATATCAGAACCAACTCCATTAGTTTTAGCTTTATTAAGTTTATTAATTTGTGTTTTTGTCAACATTAATTCATCTGATCCAACTAAATTATTTTTAGTAATTCTTAAAGTAATCTCTGATCTATCCTTATAAGCTTTTGCTAATTTTTTTAATTGAGATTCAGATAATTTTAATTTGTATGGAAAATAATTCGTCATTCTTTTTTATTTAATGAATTATATAAAAAGTGTAAAAGTTAAATTTTTTTTATCTAAATATATAATAAAATGAAATCTTATTGTGTGAAAGAAAAAAAACAAACAGAATGTGTGAAACCAGAAGGTTATCAAACTGCTAAAAATGGAAGAAAAATGTATTGGTGTACTTGTGCTTCTTGTGGAATAAAAAAAACACGATTTGTTAAGAAACAGGGAAACTAATTCAGCCTTCTTCTTCACAAACACAGAAGGAGAAGGCTTGGGTGAATTAGCATTAACAGGTTTAACTCATGCTTTACCTTGGTTAGGTAAAAAAACAGTAGAAATGGGACGATATGGTATATCTGAAGCTATGAGAAATAAAAACTTACAGAAAAAAGCAATTAATTATGGATTAAATAAATTAACTCCAATGATTCAAGATGTTGGTAGTAAAGCATTGGATGAAATATCAACAAAAATAAGACCAAAATTAAAATATAAAACAAATAGAAAAGATCTAGACCAAGGAGGTAGTGTAGATATTCATAAACTCATTGGAAAATTGCCAAAACCAAAAGGTGGTTGGACTCCTGGAGAATAAGTACATGGGACCGTATAACCCTTTGAATGAACAATTAAGATATGATCCTGAAACAGGTGAAGTATTAGAATGGATGGTTAAACCATATAATAAAGTAGATGAAATTGCTGCTTATCATGATATATGTTATGATATGGGAAAAAATAAGAATGAATGTGATAGACAAATGGTTAAATCTTTAGATCTGATTCCATACGGTGAAATACCGAAATGGGGTCAAACAGCGAGATTTATTATAAATACTAAACAGAAACTTGGTTTGGGTTTACCAAAGAAGACAAAAAACGTAAAGCGGCGTTGAGTAATAATAGTGATTGGACTCAACAATTAGCCGATGAATTACATAAACCAATCACTAGAAATTTTTCAAAGAGAACTGTAATATCAAATGGGATTGATGAAATCTGGGCTGCAGATTTGGTTGAAATGCAAAAGTTTAGTAAATGGAATAAAGGAATAAATTATTTACTGATGGTAATAGATATTTTTAGTAAATATGGATGGATTGAACCATTGAAAAACAAAAAGACTGAAAGTGTTAGTAAAGCATTTGATGATATATTTAAAAAAAGTAAACGTAAACCAAAAATGCTTTGGACAGATAAAGGTTCTGAATTTATCAGTAAACATTTTAAGGACCTCCTTGAAAAGAATAAAATCAAATTATATCATACAGAGAATGAAGAGAAATCAAGCATTGTTGAGAGATGGAATAAAACAATGAAAACCAGAATGTTTAAGATGTTTAGTGTAAATAACAATACTGTTTATTGGAACATCCTTGATAAATTAGTTAATGATTATAATAAAACAAGACATTCTAGTATTAAAATGACTCCAATTCAAGCTAGTAAAAAAGAAAACGAAGAAAAAGTTTATGCTAATTTATATTCAGATTTAATTTATTTGAAACCTGGAAAAATAAAATTTAAGGTTGGAGATTTCGTTCGTATATCAAAATATAAGAGACCTGTATTTGATAAAGGATATACTCCAAACTGGACAGAGGAAATATTTGTGGTTAATGAAATATTAAATACAAAACCTATCACCTATAAAATTGTTGATTTAATGGGTGAAGAAGTAAAAGGATCTTTTTATGAAAAAGAGTTACAAAAAACAAAACAAGAAATATATAGAATTGAGAAAGTATTGAAACGAGACACCAAGAAAAAGTTAGCTTTAGTTAAATGGAGTGGATATCCTGACAAGTTTAATTCGTGGATTCCTTTGAGTGATTTAAAAGATTTTTAATACTATTGTAGTATTAAAAATTGTTTCAAGCGACATAAAAAAAAGCCCTTAAAAGGGCAATACTTTATTTCAGTTTAAAACAAATCCTGTGAATCACCTTCTTCATTTTCTTCATCGACTTCGTCATCACTTTCTTCTTTAATCATTAATAATGATTCTCTTGGTTTTAATGGTCTAACATAAACTTCATGAACTTTAACTTGAATAGATTTTACTAATTTGGAAATATAAATACTCTCAATTATTAAAGCTAATTTTACTTTACAATATTGATTAAGATATTCAAATGGATCAACATTTTTATTTCCTTTTGTTTTAAACAAAGATAGAATTTTATTAGATTTTTCTGAATATATAAGTTTTGCATATAAAACTGGTGAAACACTATCATCATTACTTTTTTAGTTCTTCCTTTTTTATCAGTAATTTCTTTCTTTTTATAATATAAAATTGTGATAAATTTTGTGATTCTTCAACACCAATTGTATCTTCAAGATGATTAAAACAAAGTTGTTGGATATTTTCTAATGTTTTAAAAAACTTTTTTTCTTCTTTTGTTGGTTCTTTTTCTTTTTCCCATAAACAAACAGGAATTGTATATCCAACTAATTCTTGTGATTCTTGATTCTTTCTTTCAGATACACCAAAACTAAAAAGTAAAGGTGTTTCAATTATAAGAGGACCTTGACCATTAGGATAAGTTGTTTCGATTTTAATACGATGATATTTCATCTTAGAATTCTTGACTTTATATTGTTTAGCTTCGTTAAAAATTAGATTTTCTTTAGAAATGTTTTCGTAATTGGTAAGTTGCATTTTATTATATATAAATATATTTTTTTTAAATTTTTATTTTAAAATAATCTCAAATTCATCAATTATTTTTACTAATTCTTATAATTCTTTTTGTTCTCTTTTTAATGAAAAAATCTTAATTTTTCTAATCTTCTATCTCTAAATCTAAAATATTCATTTTATTAGCATTACATTTCTATATTCTAATTTCAAAATCATATAAAAAATCTATCTATATAAGAATCAATCTTGCTAAAATTAAGAATTTTAAATTTCCTTTTATATTCTTTTTTCTCCAAGAAACTTCATCTTCATCTTTATAAAATAACTTTAATTAAAACTTTTCTTATATTCTTTTTTCATTAAATATTTTTTCATATAATTTATTTCTTTTCTTATTTTTCAAATATTTATTTTTTTCTTTATAAAATTTATACTTTCTTTATATTTTGAAACTATTTCTTCATTTTTATTTTTATTTATTTCAAAAAATCTTAATTTCTTTACTTTTATTCATAAAATTTTTGATAATTCCTATATAAATTATAAAAATGAAGATCAATCATAAACATTTTACCATATAATATTTTATCAAAATATTTTACACCAAAAAGAGTGATTGGAATTGCTTTGTATTTGTTTTGCGTAGTAATCATTTTTATTATAAATAAATTTTTTTTAAATAAAATTATAAATTTCGACATAAAAAAAATCCCTAAAAAGGGATATATTTTTTTTATTGTTAATAAATATAATTAACTTGACTATCACTAACACTAACACTATCAAATCAGAATCAGAATCAGAATCAGAATCGGTTTGCCAAAGAATTATAGCATCTTTTTCTTTAAAATAACTTTCAAAATCTTTAACAATTTTTCTTATTTCTTTAATTATTTCTTTATCATCTTTTCTCAATGAAAGTTTTCCCTGACATTTAAAAATATCTTCACGATATAATGATTTTCTATATTTTTTTTGTCTTAACATAATACTTTTAATTATGCTAAAACTTAAATAATTAGAATGTGTAAAATCTATTAACTTTTCATAATTTAAAATTCCGAATTTTATATTATTTTCATCTTCAATACAATATAAAACTTTTTCTTTATATTCTTCTTTCATTAAATATTTTCTCATATATTTTATTTCTTTTCTTATTCTATTCAAATATTTTTTTTTTGTTTGTCTATTATATTATTTTACTTTTTTCAAAATATCTTAATATATCTTTTATTTTTAAACTATTATCTGATATAATTTTATCTTCAATTTCTCTCTTTCTTAACTCATAAAATCTTCGATAATTAATATATATATTGTGAAAATGAAGATCAATCATAAACATTTTACCATATAATATTTTATCAAAATATGTTACACCAAAAAGAGTGATAGGAATTGCTTTGTATTGCGTATTAACAGATTTGCTTTGCGAAGAATTCATTTTTATTTTATATAAATATTTTTTTTTAAATTATTATTTTTTTCCGCTACAACTTAATTTCAAAACTCAATTAAAATTATGATATTATAATTTCTTCTTCTGTATACATTTTTTAATCTTTTATTTTTTTAAATTTTCTCTTTTATAAAATCTTTCTCTCTTATACCTTTTATATCTAATTTCTTCATCAAAATCTTCTATTAAAAAAAGTCTTCTTAAATATATTAATAAAATATCTTTTTTTGTGAAATTAATCATTTTATTTTATATTATTATTTTTTAATTTCTCAAAGCTAAAGTATTAATTTTATTTTTACAAATTAACCTTTTATCATCATTTGCAGATAATGCTACTTTATTCATTTTCATCGAGTAAATTTTATGTTCTTTACTTCTGATTATATTCATTGTTCTCATTTCTTCTTTTTCTGAGAATAAACATTTCTTGAAATCTTCAAATGTTATTTCCCTTTTAATAACATTTTTCTTAATTCCTTTACATTTCTTTACTTCAATGTCTTCAACTTTAAAAGAATAAAGCTTAGGTCTTAGACCAACAAAATGTGTAATTTGTTTTCCACAAGCTTCATCTTTAAACATTCCTATTACTTTCTTATTAATTCCAGTTTTAATTCCAGATTCATGATTTTCTGGATAATCACTTGTATCAAACTTTTTTTTGATGTCTTTTCTTATATCATAATAAAAATCATCTGTATGAATTTCATACATTAATGAATCTGTATCTGTGAATAATAATTCAGCTTTATTGGAATACTTCTCTCTAATATAATTATAATGAAAATCATACATATGAAATTTTGACAAATCAAGAACAGCTTGACCCACATAAATCGGTTTATTGAAATATATTTCTGTCTTTTTCAAATGAACTGCAATTAATTTTTGATCAAATATTGTTAATCGATCAAAATTAGGTTTTGATGACAAATTAATAGCCTTTTTCTTATTATTTACTAATTGTATATTTTGTCTTTTTCTTATATTTTCAATTGTTTTACCAAATACAGAATTATTCATTAATTTAAAAAAATCTTTTTCAAAAGAGTTTTTAGATTGTTTTCTTAATTCTGTATTTTTTTCAATATAAGGTTTCATCCATTCAGATTGATAAAATGATATTCCTCTGTGTACTTTTTCAAGTTCAAGTCCTAATTCTAAACATTGTCTAAGATTTCTATAATGTATTATTACATAATTCTTTTTATTGTAAAAAGATCCAACAAGTTTCTCTACCGAACCAAACTTTAATCTTTCTGTAGCAAGTGGATAATCATTATGTTCTTTCCATAGTTTTTTTGGATATTTAAGATCCACTTCAAAAATATAACCAATATTTGTAATTTTCTTTTCTAATATTTTTATTACATTTTCTTTTGTAAGATTTTTCATCCATTTAAAACCATGAGTTGGAAGTTTTTGTATCATTGACCAACCATAAAGATTATTAGCATCAAGATATGTAATAAATTTTGATTCTTCATTTGGATTATAATTTTTCATATATTTATTGTTTGCTTCTGAATATCTTTTTGATATATGAGTTATACCACCTCTAATTCCTTGATCAAACATCATTAACATATCATAATCATGTAATAATTCAAGTCTTTGTTCTGTTTCTTTAAGACATGCATCCCAAGCTAATCCAGGAGATGTATAATAATGAGCTGGATCTAAATTATAATACTTCAAACAAGTTTTACGAAAGTTTTCAAACACATCAGCTAAAAGTAATACATCTGTTTTAAGATATAAATCATGATAATCTTTAATAGTTTTACAATTAAATTGTGACCAAACTTTTTTTGCATGGGAATAGTCTTCATCAGTTATGTCTTCATCATTTAATTTTGAATAAAATTCTTCTTTTGGTGGTAATTGTGTTTCTTTGAATTTTTCTAAAGAATTTACATAATCATAAGGATATACTCCTTTTCTTGTTAATAATTCTATATTTTTATCATAATAACTTTTTATAGAATAAAAATCATCAGGTTGCAAATTATTTACAAGATTTGCTAAAGAAGTTAATAAAAATTTAAATGAATCAATAAAACGTATTTCAAAATTAATTGTAATTTTTTCATCTTCTCTCATAAATTCAGCTACTTTAATTTTCTTAGAAAATGATATATATTTCTCTTCTGTTTTAGGAATAAAAGTTAAATCTCCTTTCATTTTTTGCTAATTCTTTAATAAAAAGATGTGAATCATAACCTTGAAGATTATGAAATATTACAGGAAGTACTCTAGGTTTTTTACAAAAAATATTACAATTATTATGAGCAGCTCCTCTAAACTTACCAGTAAAATGACAATGATCTCTAACTTTTTTATTCTTAGTTTCTCCTTCAATAAAAGGTTTTTCACAAATATGACAAATTGTTGAATTATTAAACTCTATTTTATCAGAGTCTGTAAATATCATCATTTGTGGGAAATTATAAAAACTAAAATTAATTTGTTTTACAATTTTTTTTAATTCTTTTACAAAAACTAATGCAATATTTTCATCTTTTTTCTTTGTATAAATAATTGGATTGATTTTAAATATTCTATCAACTCTATCATCAAAATCAAAAGATTTAATATAAATACAAAATCCACAAGGTTCATGTTTTTGATATTCCATTGAATAAGAATAATTTGGATCCGGTTCACAATTATTCATTGGTTTTGTAAAACATTCAAAATCAGCATAAATAACAAAAGGTAAAGGTAATTTATTATTATAATTTCTAAAAGATAAAAATGTTTCTTTAGGAGGCATTTTTACTGCAGCTGTCTCATTATTAGAACAAAATATAATGTGTTTCTTTAGGAGATCCTCTTTTGTAAAATGAGATAAACATTTTTTACAAAAATATTTTTTTCTTGTATCTTTACTTATTTGTGTATTGATTAATCTTGAAAAATTTTTGATAAGTGTATAATGTGTTTTTCCGGTGTCTTCATAAAGAAATAAATCTATTGTATTATTACAATCTTTGTCATTAATTCTTAAAGGATAAAATTTATTATATTCATTAATTGAAAAAACATTAATTCCTGGAATATTATTATTTTGATTTTCAAACTTTTTTATATCTGTTAATTTTACTGGAAAATTAATACCTTTAAAATTAAGATCATTTTCATATTGTTTTAAATTTGAAATTCTTTGAGGATCTTTCTTATGTGGATGTAAGTATCTTAAAATACACCACATGAAACATTTATCATCTTTTTTATTTTCTAAATTTATTATAGCTTTCTTACTTGAAATAAAATCAGGAAGTTTAATATATGAAGATCCTTTCAAAGGTTTATATTTTATAGTATGAATTTCTAATGATAAAATCTCTTTAAAATACCAACCTGAACCATTTCTTTGATAAATTAAAATTTTACTAAGAATTTCTAGAATTATTTTAGTTAAAATCTCTTTAGCATCTATACCTTCAAGATTAATATGTGTTTCAGAATGAAAATAAGCTTTATCTTTAATTTTATCTTCATGCTCCATTCTTTCCATTAAACAAACTAATATAAATCTAACTTTAATATTTCTATGATTTTTAAGAAATTCTTTTAATTGTGAAGCTTTTTCTTTAAAATAATCTTTAGGAAAGATTTTTGGTTTTCTTCAATTACATATTTTCTTCAATTACATATTTTTCAGCAAAATTATCAAGAGCAGATTTTTCAAATTTAATTCCAACGTGGTATTCTTTCATTGCTCTTTTAAGTGCTTTCTTTAAATATTTTGGAGTATCTTTTGGAATCTTTTTATTTTTTATACATTCAAGAAAATAATCATCAAATGTTTTAATTTTCTTTGGTTTAGGTTTAGATTTAGGTTTAAGTTTTATTGGTTTCTTTTTTAATTTATCATTTTCTTCCTTTTTATTTTTAATATATTCAATCAATTTTTGTTTCTTTCGTTCTTCTTTAATTTTTCTATTTTCTTTAGTTTCCTTTTTTGCTATTTTCATAAGTTCATCATATGATAAGTTATTTAAATCAGATGAAGACATCCTTTTTATTATATAAAAATATTTTTTTAACTTTATTTATTTTTTTTTTTCCGCTTCAACTAAAAAATAGTTATAAATTTCAGCATAAAAAAAAGCCCCAAAATGGGGCTAAAATTTATCCATAAATATAATCAAATACCTCTTGTGAATCAAGATAATAATTTCCATAATCTTCATCGTGGTCTCTATTTTCATCTTGATCTTCACTTTTTATCACAATCTTTTTATAAAATTATTTAATAATTTCTTAACAATTTTTTTCTCATTACAAGTTGGATATCCATTTGAGTTTTCAAAAACTGTCATACTTCCTTCTCCAATATTTATAAAATATTTGAATAATTCACCTGCATAATGAAATATTACAAAAGTTACTAAATCTTCCATATCTTCAGGCATATTATTATATAAATTCAAAACTGGAATATGATCCAATTTATAATTTATATTTATAATAATTTCTTTCAATTCTTTTTTTGCTGTTTTCCTTTCTTTTTTAGAAATCTCTAAATTTAGAGATTTTTTTAATTTTTCCAAAACTTCTACAAACAAGAAGTCAATAGCATGAAATCTTTCTTGTAGAATATCTCTTGAATCCATTTTTTTAGGATTCTGGTTTTTCTTTTGGTTTTTTCTTTATTATTTGGTTTGTGTTTGGCTTTGCGTTCATAATCTTATACATATTAATATTTCATTTCTTTAAACCTTTATTATTTTAAAAATTGTTTTTTTATTTTCTACCTTCAACTTAAATCACCCAAAAAAACTTATATCCAAAAGTCCCATTTAATAGTTATAAAAATACATTCTCTAGAGCACCTCCCAAGGTACTATTTCCACATATTTTTATAATAATTCCCGATATCCAATTTTTTAAAAATCCCCAAAGTATATTATCCTATCATTTTCTTGCGAATCCCGCGAGCGAGCCCGAAGGGCGAGCGAGCTCATACCTTTTTGAAATTTAAAGCAATTCAAGAATTTATTATATTTTCTGTAATTTTTTTAAGTTATTGATTTTTTTTCAATTTCTTCGATTTCTTCGATTTCTTTTATTTCTTCAATTTAAAAAACCTTTATTCCCGTTTGATTTATGGACTAAACACAATAAGGATATTAATTATATTTTATACGGAAATAAATTTTAAGTATTAAGTAAAGCCGTTTATTTAAGAATATTTTATTAGAATTTTTTTTGATTCTCTTAAATAAATAGAAAAACAACGATATAAACAAGAGTTACCGTATAAATTTTAATTATTTCCCTTTAAAAAAACTTTTTTTTCCATAAGAAATATTCTAATAATACAAAAAAATTACAGTAATTAATTAGGTCTTGATTTCCCTTTAAAATCAAAAAAATATGACAGGGATTCGCAAGAAAATGATAAGATAATATACTTTGGGGATTTTTAAAAAATTGGATATCGGGAATTATTATAAAAATATGTGGAAATAGTACCTTGGGAGGTGCTCTAGAGAATGTATTTTTATAACTACTAAACTCCTGATCCCTTATTTGGTGGCGTTATATTGCTGACATATTCCTTCTCTGGACCCACGGCGAAGAGAAACTTCATGATTTCATCGAATATTTAAATAGCTTGCATCCTACAATCAAGTTTACCAACTCCTTCACAGACACTGAAATCCCCTTCTTAGATGTTCGCGTTCTCCTCATCAGTGGGAAATTAGAAACGGATCTTTACGTCAAACCTACAGACAAGCACCGGTTCCTCCTAAAATCGTCCTGTCACCCCTCCCACACCAAGCAATCTATCCCATATAGCATGGCTCTTCGACTACGCAGAATCTGCTCAACAGACGCCCTTTACAGCAACAGAACAAAAGCCCTTACAAGACATTTGGTCAAGATGGTGAAGAGAGGGCATAATTATCACTTTGTAGAAGAACAAATCCAGAAAGCAAAATCTAGACCGATTTGGGGAACACAGACCTGCAGTCGAGAAAGCCTTGAAGAAAGAACATCAGGATCAACCTACTGCCGTGTCAGATCACTTTTTCCTCACCGGACACTCCATTACCGACCTACAAATCATCCCATTAGAACTCATTAATTCTAAAAGAGACATGATCCGTAAAGCGAGAGAATCATATTTAATCACTATAGCCAATAGAGCTGAACCTAGACTACGAGTAGTCCTCCTTTTTCCTCAGGGATAGTAGAGCGAGCGAAATGCGAGCGCGCGTGAAAATCACTCCACGCGAGAAAGACGAGACGCGCGGCGGGGAGAGAGAAAAAGGAGAGACAACAGACAAAGCCCAAGGTTTTGAACTTATGCGTTGCTCTCACAACTCAAAACTCTGATTGGCTCTTCCATGGCAATCTGTCAACATCTGTCAAAAACGCGCCAGCCGCTGTCAACACTTAGTGCTGTCAATGGTTGCAAACTTCAGGCATGTCTGGAAAAAAAATTCCAAATATAACATCGCTGAAACCGAAACAGACTCAAGCGGTGGAGGCACTGTTGGCGGGGAAAGATGTTCTTGCGATACTTTCATCCAGATTTGGGAAAGGTTTAATTTATCAAGTGTATAGCATAGCACAAACATCTGCGAACGCGAGCGTCCAAATAAAAACCCGGCAACTGAGGAGGTTCGAGAGAATAACCAAAACCATGGTCTTGCCTGAATGAAATAGTAGCATGAACCATGCATGAACGAAGCAGTCGCTAGACTGTCAAAATTGCAACGGGAACTCCACGCCACTATAAAGCGTAGCGAACGGAAGCTAAAATTACAGCCTTGACTGAGACAAACTTCAACTCTCTCTGCTATAAAGCTTGGATCCTGAAAATTAAAATTCTGTAAATACAAAACTAAAATAGCTGGGCATTCACGGCCAACAGATCATTTTAGATCCTGTCATGTCCGGTATTTCAGAGAGAAAAGTTAGAAATTCAAACCTTTCCTTCATAAAAATCTACATGCCAATATACGCTAAAATGAGGTCAAATCTACAATTCCAAGCGCAACACTACAAGAAAACACAACCGACAGACTTCACCTCTCGTCCGTTGCACGCGACTAAACTTAGTCTTGTAATAAACATCCCCCGCCGTTTTAATACTGATGACAATCGGGAGCATTGACAGCTCAATGAGACAAGGAATCTCATTGGACGCGCTTAATTGGTTTGAAAGGCGATACGAACTTCACACTCCAAAATCAGTCGACCGTGAAGGGTCAAAACCTTGGGCTTTGTCTGTAGTCTCTCCTTTTTCTCTCTCTCCGCCGCGCGTCTCGCCTTTCTCGCGTGGAGTGATTTTCACGCGCGCTCGCGTTTCGCTCGCTCTACTATCCCTGAGGAAAAAGGAGGGACTACTCGTAGTCTAAGCTGAACCTAATGGAATGAACAGACGCGACGAAATTTAATCTTCCACGTATTTATTGTTATTTTCATTACTAGCTTTTTCTAGTTTTCAACCGTTACATGTTTATTAGCCTATCGTGTGTCAGCATTTTATCTTAGCCCTTTTTAAATATTGTATTCCATCTTCACTTAGCTTTCCTAGCCCCCGATGAAGGTTAGTTTTGTCTAACCGAAATATCGGGCATATATTATTAAAAGAAATCGAACAAATTTGCTGTCTAATGAGCCTTGAATTTTAAAGTAACACGTAACACTGTAACACTAGTAACACTTTGTAACACCCTGTAACACCGTGTAACACTGTGTAACACCCTGTAACACTGTGTAACACCCAGTAACACTGTGTAACACCCTGTAACACCGTGTAACATCGTGTAACACACTGTGTAACATCGTGTAACACTGTGTAACACTCTGTAACACTGTGTAACACCGTGTAACACTGTGTAACATCGTGTAACATCGTGTAACACTGTGTAACACCGTGTAACACCCTGTAACACTGTGTAACATCGTGTAACACCGTGTAACACTGTGTAACATCGTGTAACACTGTGTAACACTGTGTAACACCCTGTAACACCGTGTAACATCGTGTCACACACTGTGTAACATCGTGTAACACTGTGTGACACTCTGTAACACTGTGTAACACCGTGTAAGACTGTGTAACATCGTGTAACATCGTGTAACACTGTGTAACACCGTGTAACACCCAGTAACACTGTGTAACACCGTGTAACACACTGTATAACATCGTGTAACATTGTGTAACACTGTGTAACACTGTGTAACACCGTGTAACACTGTGTAACACCGTGTAACACTGTGTAACACCCTGTAACACTGTGTAACACCCAGTAACACTGTGTAACACCCTGTAACACCGTGTAACATCGTGTAACACACTGTGTAACATCGTGTAACACTGTGTAACACTCTGTAACACTGTGTAACACCGTGTAACACTGTGTAACATCGTGTAACATCGTGTAACACTGTGTAACACCGTGTAACACCCTGTAACACTGTGTAACATCGTGTCATACCGTGTAACACTGTGTAACATCGTGTAACACTGTGTAACACCGTGTAACACCCTGTAACACCGTGTAACATCGTGTAACACTGTGTAACACTGTGTAACACTGTGTAACACCCTGTAACACTGTGTAACATCGTGTAACACTGTGTAACACTGTGTAACACCGTGTAACACCCTGTAACACTGTGTAATACCGTGTGACACTGTGTAACACCCAGTAACACTGTGTAAGACCGCGTAACACTCTGTAACACCGTATTACACGTGTGTAACACCGTGTATTATAAACACTGTTACACGCTGTAACACACAGTAACATGTTCTAGGGCAAATTGCATCGTGAATCGTATGACATATGTGCGCTTGTATGTGTTTCATTTGCAGCCAAGGAACGCACATTCCGGCGCACCCTCACCCACACAACCACTTTCTATTACGGACAGCAGACTGTTTTAGATGTTCATTTTGTGTAACACGTAACACTGTTACACGAAAAGTCCTCAAAATTTTGGTCCCTAAATCGTGCATGGTATACATACAAATCTTTCCCCTGCGACCATTGATGGAGGAAAAACAAGCAATAATACCCGCAAAGGACACTGTTGATGTTTTGGTACTGACTGCTGTTCCAGATCACCGGTTTGGCGCTTCTGAATTCTTGGGGAAATCCCATTCCAAAACTATCAAAATACCACAGGGCACGATCTCCAGGAGCGCAGCACACCCAGTGAGTTCCTGCATTTTTGAGTGAATCAAGATTGATGATGCAGGGGCTGTGTTTTGGGGGCATGAATTGATCTCTCGCAAAGATGCCTTTGAAATTGGGAATCCCCAGATAGTCTATCCACTTCATGAGATCAACATTGTTCAGGGGTTTGTTTACGAACTTCGGTTTCGCTTCGCTCAGCTTCGCTTCGCTCAGCTTCACAATATTGTCCCGAGAATTGGGATGTTGTTGAATGGACTTTTCGTCCCTAACAGAAGCCCTTTGCCCTGCTGGCGTGGTCGCTACGCTCCCTTTTTCAATTTTTTTACCCATTCCAACAGGGTTTCGTCCCCAGTTTCCAATAAATGGGGGTGGTTGAAACGGATGCGCCCCCAATCTTGGAGCGCCTTTCCCTTTTGGGCGTCCAACTCTTGGCCCTCCTTTCCCAAACAAATTTTTAACCATGTCAAGTGCCAGTGGGATTCCAATGGATGCCAGCACAGTTCCCAACAATCCACCAGACTGTTTTGCTGATGGCTTCACCACCAACTGTCCTCCTGATTTAAGGGCAACCAAAATGTCCTGTTTCTGTTTATTTGTCAACAGATGTTTATTGTCAATCAGTTTCTGAATTTTATCTTGGGGAATGAGAAATACACCCGTTTGCCCCTTTCCACTTATCTTTTTCACAACTTGACTCGCTCCTTCACTTGCCAGTCCGGCAAGAGCTGATAACCCAAGTGTCTTAGCCAGGGCGGGTGCCAGGGAACGAGCTAAGGGAACAATAGCAGAAAATAAACTTCCACCCTGCCGCATCACCTTTCTAACCTGCGTTTTCGATATTGATATTTCAACTCCCTTTCCCAAAGCCGCCGCTTTGCCGATTCTTTTAATTTGATTGGCTGTTAGCATCAGCTCATCACTTCCGCTTGTTTGATTGCCACCCAATCTCAGGGTGATAGGGCTGTTTGTTCTGAATGCTCTTCCAAGCTTTGTTTTTTGCCCTTCAGATAAATTTACTTTATATGGGTGATATGTTGTCATTTTAAATGATAACATATGTTTTTGGCTTCACTCAGCTTCGCTTCACAGCCGCTGCGCTCGCTTCACACGATCACCAATTCATTTCCAATTTTATCAATTTTCACCAGTTCTTCATAGAGAACTATCGCATGTACATTGAAGTTTGCAGCTGCATCTGCGTTCAATCGATATCTGAATATCAACTGCTTGGGATCTCTTGTTGGTTTTTCAGTTTGATAAGTCAGATCGAAATAGATCAATGGGAAAAGAGAATTGAAATTGGCGAGATTCAGCTGCGTTCCAGTGTTGTAGTCATTTTTCCGCATTGCATAAGCCATGAAATCCTGGAAAATCCTCACATTGCTTTCACTGTCATACTCTGTTTCCGGGTAGAAAACGCCGTTTCCACATTCCAATCGACAGTTCAACAAGGATGAGGCGTTATCTGCCGCATTCAGCTTGAAAGTGTCCATCAGATATGGGTTCTCTTCTGCATGGTCGTCATTGGGTGGATCGGC
Organism: Cladopsammia gracilis; assembly: GCA_022457155.1. Taxonomy (NCBI): domain Eukaryota; kingdom Metazoa; phylum Cnidaria; class Anthozoa; order Scleractinia; family Dendrophylliidae; genus Cladopsammia; species Cladopsammia gracilis. The sequence goes on from JAJGOT010000723.1 coordinate 102,508, forward strand.
TCTTTTCAGCCAGACAAAAATATGTCTCACATTGTCAATGCTCGGTGAGATCTGGAAGAATCCTGATGTTGCTGTGGGAGCTGATCGGTGATACATTTCCCTCAGATATTTCCATTGTGTTTCTTTCAGGAATGAGCTGACAAATTTGTCATACAGAGAATCTTTGGGAGTCAGTCTTGGCACCCAAAGCAAAAACCGGTTCACAACAACTCTTCCAGCATCAACGCCGTTTGCCATATGAATGAGTTCCCCATCATCATTAAGCTCAATCTCGAATTGTAGCTGCATGAGTAGTATAGGGAGTGGGTGATCCGGCCTCAGCTCCAAAGGCCCGAGAAACCGCTTATTTTGACAACTCCCGAATGCTAGAGTTACCAGCCCCCAGGGCTCATTGCATTCGCCCTGGGGGCTGGTAACTCTAGCGTTCGGGAGTTGTCAAAATAAGCGGTTTCTCGGGCCTTTGGAGCTGAGGCCGGATGCACCCACTCCCTATACTACACAGTGATCAATTCTATACGACCCCACTTAACGATGCCTTTGCGTTACGGCCCCACTTCAAATAAGGGTTAGATTGCATGATTTAACGCCTCCTGTGTGAACTGGGGGTCGGCGTTGTCAATTGAAGAAATGCATACCCTGTGTATATCGCGATGGGTCGTGGTAAGAAATCGCTCTTAAGGCAACGTCTTAAAAAGAATCGTTTATATGTAAACAAAACTGAGGTGGCTCCTCCACTAAGTGCAGCTTTGTGTAACAACCATATAGCCAGTCTTGAGGTATCAAACGAGACAATTTCTACACGAACATGCTTACCAGAGAATGTGATAGAGATTGTTAACATGCTTTTCAACATACTGCTCGATGCAGGTATTTATGCAGCGTGTCTTCCTTCAGCGATACTTGCAGTGGAAGTTCTATCGACAGCAGGATACGTTTCAAAGGTGGTCGAGGGGTTTCAACAACATGGTGAATTTGTATCGTGGCATTGCTGGGTTGAAATCATGGGAAAGCCTATTGATATTGGAGGCGCGGTTACTAAAGCTGTATTCCGCCGTTACAAGAATATTATTTTACCTCCAACAAGACTAATCACTAAGCTACCAAATGACTATGTTCGAACTGATATGAATACACATGAAGATGTTCAAACGCTTGTGAAAACTATTCGTCTACTACGACTATATCAGGAAAAGGGTGCCTCTGAATTTTGGGAGGTTTCAGATACAACTCCAGTAAAGGAAACAATGTTAGAGATTCGTTCTGATATTCTCAATGCTCTGGCGTTACCAATTGAATAAACACTTTCCCTTTGTATATCAATGATGACGACAACACAAGTGTTCTTGAACTTTCTCAAATCGAGGAACACTGGTCTAAAACAAAAGAGCGCCGACTGGGTGAGTTATCGACAAAATACTCTTGGGGCATCCGAAATTGCAGCCTTGATCGGAGTTTCGCCGTTTGAAACACCAAAGAGCTTGCTTTTAAAGAAATTACAGCCAGCCGACATGCACAACAATACGGCCTGTACCTGGGGCAATCTGTTCGAACCGATCGCTCGCAAATGCTTTGAACAGAAGCATTGTGTTCGAGTTTTTGCCCACAGTATATCCCTTAATCTAGCAACAGATGACTCATTATATCGAAAGATTATATGCAGTCCTGACGGCTATTATGTAGACAAAGAAAACAATGTAATTCTTTTGGAGTTCAAATGTCCTTTCAAGCGGAAAATAGCTATGACTCGAGTGCCTAGTTATTATACACCCCAGATACAAACGGGTCTTTGTTTTAGCGGATCTGTGGTTAACAAAGCCCTTTTCGTTGATTCTTACTTCAGAATGTGTTCTCTAAACCAGATAGAGCCAAGTTCGAATCATAATAATCTTTTAAACGGCGGAAGTATTTACAAAACAAAAGGTCACACAGCGCTCGCTTGGGGCATCTGCTATTTGTTTTCAAAACAAAAGCTTACACGCAATCAAACTAAACTTATTGACATTGGTGCTCTTAAAAAAACTCAGACATTTGAGCAAATAATGGCTTCAATAGCCGAGAAAGACCTATGGTGTTCTTACGGTGCGGTCAGAATGTCGTTCAGCAAAGAATACGTAGATGAAGAGTTTTTGCGTTACATCAGAATGAAAAAGGCTCTCCTTGCTCCAGATGAGGGGCCGAAGCCGGTTGCTTTCTTTGCATGGAAATTGTTGAATGTCACAGAGCTTCAAATTGTCAAGCATGAGGGAGTTTTGAACAGTATTCAACCGAAGGTCGAACGATTTCACGAGAACTTGGCAAGGCTTCGCAGAAAAATACATGAAAATTTATCAAATCAAAAACACCTTGAGAAAACCATACCTGGTGAAACTTTTGAAGACAACATCGGCGATGACAGTGCCATGTTAGAAGCCTTTCTTATTGAGAAAGCGCCAACTTTTACTCCAGATCTTTTAAAGCGTTGCTCCATAAATGTTCGTTTTTAATTATCATATTGTTCGACATCTGTTGTCTCAGCCAATTTACAATCGCTCGTTGCGGGTCTTCAAGCGGCGTTGTAATGTCCAGGATTTTGTAGATCACAAACGTATAAGAGATTCTCGGAAGCCGAGCTTGTATATGTTTGAAAATACGTTTCACCTCATTTATTTGGTCTAGAGTCAATTCCATAGAAAGTAATCCAAGCTTTTTGTTAATTCGTGTCAAAGCGTTCCCAAACGCATAACAGCGCGCCGACTGCCTTTGCCTTGGCTTGTAAAAAATGTTTTGATCCATATATGCCGCAGCATACTCCTCTAGCACTTCCACACGACCGCATTTTTTGCAATAAAGTTCATAAGAATCGATTGATTGCAAAAATGAGTCACCACAATCATAACAAGACAGAAATCTTCGGGCCCAACGTTCACGCTGCAAGTCGTTATAATGTTCTTGTAGATATTGTTTCCCCATCTCTGCCAACCCCATATCTTCGTAGATATGGCAAAGTTTTTCCGGCAAGCACAAGCGGTGTATTTCTTTCCTATAATCGCCACCGTATAGCGAGCGAAGGATGGCAAATTTGTGTTGTTTGTCAAGTTCATTGAGCCGTGCGGTGAAGTCAGTCATGTTTATACAATACAATACAATTGTTTTTTCAATTGGGGGGTTCCCCGTGATTTCCGGGTACGTTGCGTAAAGCTCGTATTTAGAAAATTACAACTTTTCGAAGCTTCTCGAACATACCGAAGCGCCCCCAAAACACTTTTTTCACTAAAACTGGGGCGCTTAGGAATGTATTTTTGATAAATCTTTTGAAAACATAAAAATGGTGCGCTTAGGAATTTATTTTTGAGGCGCTTAGGGCATGTCGCGTGACATGTGGCTCCCGTTGGTGTTGCGCTTTGTTACGCTAAGTGAGAATCCTGTATTCAGTTGTTTCTCAAATCTGAACTCGACTGAGCGGCTAGAGAAGTAATCTTTTTTTGAATCTTTTCTCGTTCTTCCTTGCGGATTTCTTTTCTGAGTTTTTCAAGATCTGGAGTTTGAGTTTGCTTGTTTACTTTGTTGGCGGCCTTTGCTTCACCAGAGCGTATTTCGTTCTTAAGTTCATAATAGCTCTCAATTTCACGGAGGATTATTTTGAACTCTGAATCACTGATTCTCTTGTCAGTTAGAGCTTTTGAAACCAGCTCAAAGACAGAGTTTCGTTTAGCAAGGGCGAGTGTGTATATTTTTTCGTGTTTAGTAATTTTTCTCTGAAGCCGCTTACTAAACAAAGTGATGCCGGCCGCTGAAAAACTTGTAATAACAGCAACACCCCAAATGACAGGGCTGGCGACGAGCCCAACTCCGCTCAGAGCTGTGGCGATTGTGGCTGAACACAAGCCTGTAGAAATGAAACCAAAACTTACTGCGGTTCCGTGAACAACGGTGTGTGTTCGCTTGTATTTCTTAGCAACTTGTCTGTAATGATTAGCCTCCGACTCAAGCTCCTTTTGCAAGTCTGAAATTTTCTTGAGTCTGAAGTCTTCACCGTTGGATAAGTTGGATAAGTCTGGGTAAAGCGATGGAGTCTGGCTGTATTCAGGAGCTGATGGCAACACGTTAGCCGAGCTCATGGCTTGTATATATATATTTTTTAATTGATCTCAAGTTCAAATTCAAGCGGCATGTTATTGAAGTCAAAAAGGTTATTGTTCTCATCCCTCACAGACAGTGTTATGCTGTTTACATAATCACCAGACGAGACGTCACGCAAGATGTTCTGCTGTGTTGACTCATAGAAAACTCTCTCATATGGTTTTCCGCGAAGATCAAATTTAGCCAAAACAGTTGAGGGCTTCCCGTTGAACAGGTTCTGTTCTTTATCAACCAGATCGCAGTGGATAAAGTAAGTGCTTGGAGCTTCGAATCTTCTACTGATCAAATGAGGGAGTGTTTTTGATGACTCGCAAAGAAATGTTACAAAACCTGGTGAAAGGGCTATTTCATGTTTCTCTCCTGGATTCAAAATCACCATAGCTCCACGAGCTGAATACAATTCAGTTTTAAGATTTATACCAGAGGCTGCAAAATTATCCACTATAACTTTTGCTAAACTGCTAGGAGTGTAAAAACCAGGAATAACACCAATCTTAGTGTATTTGCCTTCTGAGCCAAATGGTCTTATGTATATTTCCTGATTTTGTTTCAAATTGTGCCACGAGTTGTAGATCGAACACGAGATGAGTCGGATGAAACTCGGTTTCTGAAGCGGGTGCTCGAAGTAGATGATGTGAGGGTTCGAAGGCGCGACGATTGTTAGCACCACCATTGTGTATATAGTTTTATATTATTTCTATTTCAAAAAATAAAGGTAAGCCATTGAAATCAAGAAGCTCTCCGTGTTCGCCCTTGACTGAAATTGTTAAACTGTTTACAAATTCACCAGACGATGTTTTAAGATATGCAGCATTTTCTCTGTTCTCAGCGTACGCATACCTATTGAAGCTGGCCCACCTAAATTCGTCTTCATAGGCTATAATTTTCGCCATCCCCAAAACATCTGAAGGCTTTCCATTGAGTAAGGTTTGTTCTTTATCGATAAGATCACAGTGAACGTAATACATCGTTGGTGATGTAAGTTTTTTAATGTATGTATCTCTCTGTAATTTAGTACTTATACCGAACAATTTAGCCAAATTAGGACTAAGTTCTACTTCATTAGGAAAATGTTTTTTCATATGCATTACCGCAAAGGGTTCATTCATTACGGTAAGTACCTTTACTGGTTGCCACTTAAATAACTCATCTATCCAAGACTCCAGAGTTTCTAGAGTGTAATGTCCTTCGGGTAAATTCAAGACAGTTCCTTTTTTATTTTCGCCAGTTGTATACCATGTTATTGTTCCGCCGCCTTTTAAATTATACCACGAATTATGAAGCCAGAAAGCGATAAGCCGGATGAAACTCGGTTTCGGAAGCCGCCGATCGAAGTAGATTGTGTGGGGGTTCGAATGTGTGAAGATTCTTAGCATAACCATGATTGTATATATAAATAATTCATAAATAATTCATAAATATATTTAATATATAATCATGTTCGGCAGACACCCTGGTGGTTTTAATCCTGGTTCAAATCTCGGTCTAGACATTGGCGGTCACGATTACGGACCTCCGCCCCCGTTTTTTCCTCGTCCCCCAAACCCCCTCTATCAACATCCTGCAGTAAATCCACACCCCGCAGTAAACCCGCAACTGGCTTGGATGAGTTCTCCGGAGGCTGCAAAACTCTCTACAGCCGCCAAAGCGAAGGCAATCTCAGACTTCAAAAGGCGTTTCCCGCACGCTGATATGTCAAGATTTACAACAGAAGTTTCTTTCGACGAAAATCACAAAGCCACAGGAGAAGTGCTTTTCATAAAGGGCCCAGGCTCCTGGGCTATGCCCTCAGACATACCGCACAAGGATTGGTCACAAGCCCTGAAAGACGCCCTTGGATTAGAGTATATTGGTGGTTTCCCCTATCAGTTGATGTTAAACCGAAACACACAAAAACTAATCCCGGCTGTTGATTTCTCCACATCAATCGACAAAGACATGATGATTGGCTCTGTCTTGAACGACGAAGCGCAAAAGATCTATGTCACGCCAACTGATTATTTCACAACGAAATACAGAAACATTTTCAGAGACACACAGATTACGTTCACAACTGCAAAATATGGGAGAAAGTGGCTCGGCAGCCCGCAAATGAGTTTCTGGCCACAACAACTAAACTTTGCTCTGTGGTGTGCAACAACTGGCTGCGGGATCTCGCGTGACCTTCTGTTTGATAAGAACTCGACTCTCTCTCTCTAACCCCGCAGCTCCGATCATTTTACAGGTTTCACGTCTATTTCACAACAAGACGAATACTCTACAAGCTGGGTGGGGAACAGAGCGTGAGTGCTTTGCCAGACGACCCCACATTCAACCAGAAAGACAACAAGTTCAACATCGACGCATACAAGAGGATTTGCCAAGAGTTCGGTGTAGATCCCAATTCTGACTTCCGTTTCACATACGGCAAAAACCACGGGCTTGGCAATGTGTACATTTGGGTCACATATGGTGGGCCCAGTTCTACTGATTACGACTATCCTGATCCCGATCTAGCCCTGTTTGATGACGAGCGCGTCACAGACAGAAAAGACCCAAACTATCGTGCAAACGGCATATACTTCGTTCGTAACGACCAGGGCGCTGTTAGTCAGTTCGAGCACTTTGTGCCGAATTATGCACAAGGGCTAACACAGCCAGGGCTCGCGCGTATGAATCAGTCAATCGAGGCCTTTGTGTACTGCATTCTGGGTGCACAAGCCAAAACCCGCAGCAGCATCATTGGAAGAGGAGGCCGGGCGTTCGAAACGCAGAGAGTGTTCCTCGCCCATCTAGAGGAGGCCATAATACTGAACGACATCGCAACAAGCGTACAGCGATATCAGCTTGCCATCCAAGCAACGAAAGTGCGCTTAGACTTTGCGACAGCGCCCGGAAGCTGGCTCATGCCATCACGCATGATTATCAACACAGAGAGCGTGGTGGGGTACAACAACAATCTCAAGGAGGCAACGCAAGGCATGAAGCTGGGTGTGAACAACGATGTTAACCTGGGCACAAAAAAAGCCTCCCTTCGCCACATGGATGGGGGACCGAGCAAGATTAATCCACCAAACAGTCATCCATCAAACCCGATACATAAACAGGCCACACAGGCACAGGGCCTCGCACCAAAAGACCCAAAACCAGCCCCCACACCACAACCCACACCACAACCCACTCCACGGCCCACACCACAGCCCACACCACAGCCCACACCACAGCCCGACTCACATCACGTAAACAAGGCACTCATTGGTGTGGGTGCGATTGCTTTAGCAGGTGTTATCGTGTGGTTTAGATAAGTGTTCAAGACTTCGCACGCTTGGTGACCCTTTCAACAAGGAAGGCCACCACGGCAAGGATGAGCAGCCAGGCGTGTTCACCCAGAAAGGAGATGACCGACCCAGCAGCTTTGAAGATAAAACTCACAATTGACCCAATCAAGCCAGGCAGGGCGTTGGCTGCCTTTTTGCCAAGCTCTTTAAGCCCATTTCCAATAGCCTTGGTGGCCTTTGCCAGGCCATTCAAGGTGGCGAGTACCACAGCGCTGATGGTGATGCCAGCTGCCAGAACAATCGCTTGCAGGGTCCATCCGTATTTCTTGAAGATTTCTCTAACCCTCTCTCTCAAAGACATGCCCCTTTCACGCACCTCAATTTCTGTGTTGACCCTTGCTAGCTCTTCTTCACGTTCAGCAACCCGGGCTTCCGCGGCTTCTCTTTCAGAGGGAGAAGTGTTCTCATCCTCTATGACGCGCTTGTCTTCAGCGTTCTGCCGTTCAAGCTCTTCTTTGTTCTGTTTCAGTTCGTCCAGTGGTTTCACAGCGTCCTGTTTTCCTCTAAGCTCCTCTCGGCGTCTGTCTAATCCCCTACTGTCAAGTTTTAGTTTGTCGATTTGTTTTTTTAGTTTGTCTGCTTGTTGGGCAGTTTTTTGCGCATTGTCCAGTTGTTTTCGTTTAGCTTGATGCTCAGCTTCAACAGCTCTCTTTTCATTTTTTAGTCTTTGTATTTCATCCGTATTCAGTGGCCCATGTGCATCTTCCTTCTCTTGAATCTGGTCATCAATATCTTTGATTCTATTTCTGAGGGCATCCGTGTCGCGGCGAAGTTTTTGTGCATCCGCATCCCTTTGTTCCATTTGTTGTAATTCATTTTGTTTTGCTTCCAGTTCTTTTTGAGTTGCTTCAAGTGTAGCATTTGTTTCATTTAACTCTTCAGTCAAAGACTTTCCGAGAGCAGCTTTGATCTCTTTGGGAAGAGAAGCGTTGAGAGTCTTTTCGGAAGCCCCACGGCTTCTTGTGTAAAGAGGATACCATTTGTCTCTGGTATGATATTTTACCTCGATGATGGCCCCACCTGATTTGGTTTCGTCTCGTACCGAAAATTAAGTTGATTTCTGTCTGCGCTGGTAAACTCGTGCTTAACCTCGGCAAAGGCCATATCATTCATTGTTATCAATCGCCGGCCTTGAGTATCTCCTGTAATGAAAGAGGTTTCTTCAGTGTGGGAGCCTTGTTGTTCTGGGGGCAACCTTGTTCTTTGGATCATAGGCACTTGTTCACCAGATGGTGTGAAAGCAGCCCCTGGTTTAAAAGGTTGCGTGGCGTCTTGGTCATGGGCCCATCGACTGGATTCTTCTTCTGTTATTGGTTGATTCAACCACTCTTCAATCTCAGCATCCTCGTCATCCCCTGTGTCTGTGATGAGAGGGTCTGTGTCCTTTGCCTCGTCAGGTATATCATATCCGCCTTCTGCCATGATGATATATAAATATAAGTTTAAAAACACAAATATATACCATGGCTGTGCAACCGAATCTACTTCCATCTCACAGCGAAAAGACAGTGGGCGCCATGAAGGCAGAGCGAACCGTTAAGCGCATCACATTCAACCCTTCTGAGGCCAATCCCGGCGAGACACTGTACGTCTCGGTGCCCAAGCTGGGCGAGCATGATGTCCTTGTGTCCGGCTCGCTTGCACTTGTGTTCAACATCAACCTAGCCGGGGGCGACGCTAACAACTTTCTCGTGCAAAATGTTTCTAGGGCCCTGGTGGACAGGCTCGTTGTAAAGTTTGGCGCTACCACCGTCGAGGACACGGTTGGGTACGACATCTACAAGATCTTCGAAGACCTATTCAAATCAACCGATGAGCGTGACAACATGCTTATGGAGGGCATCCAGAGTGAGGATTTGTGTAAGATCCGCTCTAATGCCGGCGACAAGAAGACTTCCGGCGTGGATGCAGAGAACAAGCTGGAGACAATATACAAGAATAAGTATCGCATCAAACTGGATCACCAAATCTTAACTGATCACGGAATCGTGTACCCTCAGGCCCTATATAGTGATCTGGTCTTCGAACTAACCCTAGCCCCCGCAAGCCAAGTTGTCCGAGGGTCAGACACAAGCAAGCTCGTGTACAAGTTGGAAAACATCCAGCTGGAGTACGAGACGATCAGAAGTGAGAAGCTGGCTGACGAAGCAACAAGCACTTATACTAGCGGCAAGGGGTTCGCCTATGACTTCGTAATGCGAGATCGGGTGCATCCATTCTCAAAAAGCGGTGACACTCGGATAAATCTTCGGGTAAACCCACAGCGCAGGTCTCTCAAGGGCATCCTCTTGCTGTTCATCAACCCCTATGTTGCGGGTGCAAGGGACTCTGAGAACTATTTCAATCCCGACATCACAAAAGTGAAGGTAACCGTAAATGGGGTTCCAAACAGGGTCTACAACGAGGGTATCGCCGGCACTGACATGTGGAGTGAAATCTCCCGACACTTTACGAGCGCGGCAGGCCCAACATGAACCTGACCAAATATCTCACAGGCGACAAGTTTGGTCTCTGGATTGACCTGCGGTCCATGGCTGACCCAGCTCTGCACGGCAACGGCCAACGGCTCGTCAACACACAGGATGGCGTGCAACTCGAGATTGAACGAAACGGCACAGGCTCGGGAAATGCAAACTGCCACATCTTCACCATCTCAGACTCACAGTTGAACATCATTAGCAGGCAGCTGGAATCTGTACAGTACTAAGACACACGCATATATATACCATGGCTACAAGCAAGATCAACTTCTATGATAAGCCGGCTCCCCTGCCATCTACCAGACCCTTAACATACAATGAAATAGAAAGACTTCTGGCAAAAGCACCATCCCCACCAGTTTGCAAACCAACTAATATAGGCGTTGGCTATGGACCCAAGAAAGTTGCCATTCAATGCACTAATCGTGGGCCCCACTAACTCTGGCAAGACACAGTATCTTCTAAACCAACTGCGAGGCTCCTTTAGGGGCTGTTTTGATTACATTGTTTTATTCTGCCCCACATTTGTCAAGAACAAGACATACGATGGTTTCGTGGACCGCGATCCGCACATCTTTGTGATTATCTGCCAACAGCATGAGATCGAAGACTGGTTGAAGCATGCGAGCTTCTTTTTCACAGGCACTAACACTTTATTCATTCTAGATGACTGTGCAGCCTCCAAAGATGTCAAAGGCCGCACAAGCCAGCTGGTCAATCTGGGGTTCAGCGCAAGGCATGACGGTATATCCGTGTGGGTCTTGACACAGCAGATCACCAGCATTGCCAAGCCATATCGTGACAACATTGCAGCGATCGTGCTCTTTTACACACCCTCCAGCAAGACAACTAAGGCCATATTCGAAGACTATGCCGGCGAGCTCTCCCACGAGGAGTACAAAGAGTTTATAGCAAGACTCAAAATCCGTAAGTATTCCCACCTGGTTTTCTCTCTTAGGCACCCGTATGGAATTGAGTACAAGTACTAAAATACACACGCATATATATATATATACCATGGATGCACCAACCAGCCTACACAAGCTCACGGTGCTTTCACAGCTTTTGGATGAATTGCACAAACACACACTTGATGCACAAAACAAAATTATCAAAACCGCTAGTGAGGCAGATATGCGTCTTTTGCTTCTCAACAGATATCCCTTGCGATTGAATTCTATGCCAGACACCATGGCGGGGCTTATACGTGAGATTGAAACTCTTTTACCAACCATCAAGAGAATTATCGAAAATTAAAAAAAATATATTAGATATATACCCCGGATGATGGCACAAGCAGCTGAAGACCAGGTCGACTTGAGCGAAGTAATGCAGATACTGGAGGCTGCCCCTGATACCGCACCTCCTACAGGTCTCGTGTGTGACGATGGCATTCCTGCCAAACGTGAGAAGCTGGCAATCCTTGTTTCAACCGGCAAGGCCAAAGAATCTATCGGCGTGCAGCTCACACATGATCAAGTGAAGCGCCTTTCAGACAAGGACGTTGACAAGTACATCAAAAGGTACGAGGCCTATGTCGGCAACAAGACAACAGAATCCCTAGTTGATTCAGCCATAATGCTCTTGTCCAAAGGAGTTGGCATGGTGGTCGACCTTGATGATGTCAAGGAATTACAGAAAGAACTCAAAAATGATTACATCATCTACCAGGAGCTGTCAAATCTTGCTGGAGGTCTTGCCCTGAGATGCGGACGATGGCTGGCACTTGCTAATGCTGCTCTCATCACAACAAAACACGTCAAGTTTGAACGAGGGCCTGATCACAAGCCTGACTTAATAGAATTGGAACCACAACCCACACATCCAAGCAGAGACAGTGAAGGTTATCCACTTGAGGGCTTTGATGAGGTTGACACATGTTTTGATGAAATGTTTGACACATAATCTGGCAGGAACCTGGCTGGAACCTGGGCGGAACCTGGGCGGAACCTAGGCGGAACCTGTCAAATTTTCAAAGCATATTATATATACCCACTATGGCCACACCACTCGAGGCGATCCCTGAAGAAACTCAAACTCCAATACCAACTCCCACACCTGCACGCGTTACCTCTGAGGCCCCGAAAACAAAGCCTGCAACTAAAAAGAACCCCGGCCGTGTTGCTTCTGGCAAAAGGCTAGCAGAGCGCAACCGCCTGGCCCGTGAAGCAAAGAAAAAGGCCGAAGCACAAAAGGCCGCACCCTCAACAAGTGACACCAGTGCTGCAAACCAACCCTCAACAAGTGACATAACAACTGACACCAACAGCAACTCAATCGTTTATATTCTGGGGGTTGGAGGGTTGATTGTCTCTGTTATAGGTGTGTATTACCAACGCAAAGCCATAATGCAAAAGCTTGGCCGCAAACCAAACACACTGACCCCACCACCAGCAAACACACCGGCCCCACCACCAGAACAACCCCCAAGACAAGGAATCAAAAAAATGGAATAAAAAATAAACACATATGTATACTGCACACAAACCATGGCTGACAATAAGCTTGTGAAGTCTATCCTCGACGCCGCAACAATATTGGTTGGATTGGGAAAAAGACCATCAAAGAAAACTTCACTGCCGACCCCAGTACAAGCTTGATGAACTACGTCAAGTTCACAGCCGTCATGGCTGGCAGCATCGCGCTGAAGAAATATCTCGAGGACCAGAAAATCCTCCCAGACAACATGTAAAACCATATGTATACACACAACCACAATGGCCAGCATTGCAATAATGACCCTTGGTGCTGTTTTGAATGCTGCAGCTTTCACTGGCGGCAATTATCTCGCGAAGTATCTATCTGGTGATAATGGAAAGGCAGCAATGGATGAGAAAATCCGGCATGACAAAGCTCTGGAACAATACCAAGTGGCTTACACTAAATACCAGAAGGATCGCACTAAGCTCCTCGACTGGATTGCAGCCAACGATCGGATAAAACACCAAGCTAGCCAAAACTTTCAAACCACCGATCAAGCCCTGGTCTTGTACAACCAGATGCATAAATCGCAACCTGATAAACAAATCAAAGATTACAAAGAGCCCGAGTTCTCGGACTTCTACAAACCCAGTCAACAACAGCAGACTGGTGAACTTGCGTTTATTGGAGGCACCCTTCTTGCAGGTGGGTATGCGGCCTATCGCCTTCTGTAAACAATCGGCAAGGTGAGACATAACCAATTGAAGAAACCCCCTTCCCTTGGTATATACAACATGTCTAAGACCTGTGCAAATGAAAAGTTACAAGACTTCTCAGCAGAATGGTCTGATTCCTTTATCAATAAAAACATCGGGGACCTGGTTGATTCATTTCATAAATGTATTCAACTTTTTGAAGAAATTGCAAAGAGCGATTACGCGACTCCATCAGAGAAATCTGAAGCTTCAAAAATTATACAAAAATTTACTTTTGCTCGTTACCATCTCATTTTCGTGAGGCGGAAAATAGAAGAACACAATACATAAGTATATACCACCCCTATGGAAGCCAAACTCTCAAAGATCTATTACGACCCCAAAGGCTACTGGAAAGGACTTGCTGCTGTCAAAAAGCTAGCTGCAGCAGCCAAGGTCTCAGAGGAGGCGGCAAAGAAATGGCTCGTCAAACAAGCCCTTTGGCAAGTATATCTCCCTGCACCACGCCATATCCCTCGGCCCAAGTTTGATGTTCAAACTCCTAATGCAGTGCATCAAGCTGATCTACTGTTTTTGCCGCACGACAAACTTCCACATGGGAGGAAAATTTACAAATATGCTTTGACAGTTGTTGATGTGGCTAGCCGTTACAAAGCAGCAGAGCCCTTGACTTCGAAAGAGTCTGATGAAGTTTCAAAGGCGCTTACACGTATTTACAGGCGTGGGCCATTGAAATGGCCACAACTGTTGCAAGTCGATCCGGGGACAGAGTTTATGGGGGCTGTGACTAAAGAGACTGGGGCCCATAAAACAACCATTCGTCGTGGGCGTGTTGATATCCACAGAGACCAAGGAATTGTTGAAAGATTCAACAGAACCCTGGCTGAACGATTGTTTGGTTACCAGTACGCAGTTGAAATGAATCTGCCCTCTGGCCGTTCGACTGCTTGGGTTAAAAGATTGCCAGATGTTGTCTCTGCCTTGAACAATGAAGTAACCAGATTAACTGGCAAGAAGCCTGCACAAGCAATCAAAGAGAAAGCAACCTCAGCCAAGCCTGCAACCCCATATGCTAGGCCTGTGGGTGAGAAGGAAAAGAAGCTCCCTCCTAGAGTTAATTTGCGATATCTGTATTACCCCGGTGAGCTTGAGGGGGGTAGTCGACGAGCGACGGATCCGATCTGGTCTTTGAAGGTCTATAACATCGAGAAGGTTGTCACCAAGCCAAATGAACCGGTCGTGTATTATCTGTACGATGGACCCAAGCGCGGGTTTGTGCGTGAGGAGTTGATGGTTGTGCCACCGGGCACTCAGTTGCCTCCGATGTCTTTGTGACCATATGCAAGGGTATGGACGCCATCGTCTTTTATCCAGCGCTTTGAATCAAAGGGCGAGAGCGTTGTCTTGTTTAGATGAACGCCATAGATCTGGTGATTCACGCTTCGAAGCATGTCCATCCCGTGTTTTAAGGTCTCCTTTCTGAAGAGGGCGTCTTTGTAGTTCTGGTGTGTGATCTCCTTCTTCGTCACAGCCTTGGTGGTGCCCTTCGCCTTCTTGATGTTCTTCTGACTGCCAAGCATGATTGAGTACATCTTTGAGCGCAGGCAGATCACTTCAGAGATAGGGGCACCAGCGCACTCGTCCTTCATCTTGCCGATGACCTTCTTGTTTAGCTGGCTGTGAAGAAAGTGGTCTTTCGGGTAGTCGCTTGTGTCGTAGAGCTCATCGAGGCGATTCTCCATGTCCTTGTAGACATCCTCTGTATTGATCTCTAGAAGCAGACTGTCTGTGTCTGTGTTAAGTAGGTCTACGCGCGGGCCGTACTTAAACTTGAGGTACTTATAGTAGAAGTCGTACATCAGAGTCTTAGAAAGATCAAGGATGCACATGCCGGTGTAGACTGGGCGTTTGAGTAAGATTTTGTCCTTGTGCATTTGAATCCCTGCAAGATTTTCACCAAAGACTGTTGCTCTGGCGAACAGTGGGCTTGAGATAAGCTTTCTCAACTTGTCTGTCTCATTAGCGCGAACAAGCCTCATATCAATGCGTTTTCTGAGGTTCTCCATGGTCTTACCAAAGACAGAGTTGTTCATCAGCTTGAAGAAGTTCTTTTCGAACTCAGAAGTGGCTTGCTTTCTGAGTTCTGTGTTCAGCCTTATGTAAGGCTCCATCCAAGGCTTCTGCTCGAATTTGAGGATTCGATGAATCTTTTTCAATTTCATGCCTAGCTCTAGGTAAAGCTGAAGATTCCTATAGTGTAGAACATATCTGTCATTGTTCTTGAGGGTTAGGAGCAACTTCTCTGTCTTATCCTCTGCCTGCCCCTCTATCAATGCCCTTTGATAAGGAGACATCCATGACTTTGCGACACTATGCTTTTCTGGTGCTAGAGGGTAAGCATTGTGTTCATCGTGCAACTCCTCGGGGTATTCTAGATCAACCTCAAGGATGTAGCCAATCTTTCTGTTTGGGGACCACTTCCTGATTTGGTGTTGTGTTGGGTACACTAAGCACCATTGAAAGTTGCCAACAGGGAGTGGTTGACTCATGGCCCAACCGTAAAGATTGTTTGCATCAAAGTACATGATGTAGCTTGTTTCTTGATCTGGGTTGTGGTCGTCAAGAAAAGGGTTGTTCGCTTTGCAGAAGCGCCTGCTCTCCATTGAAATGCCGCCACGCATGCCCTTTTCGACAAAGAGGTGCATGTTTATGTCTGTGAGCAGTTCTAGGTTGATTCCTGTGTATTTCAAAAGAGCGTCCCAGCTGAGGCCCGGGGCTGTATAGTAATGCGCCGGGTCAAGTTTGTAGTGCTTGAGGCATGTTTTTCTGAAGTTCTCGAAGACATCTGCAAGGAGGAGAACGTCAGTCTCTAGGTAAAGATCATGATACTCGCCGAGGTCTTTACATTCGAACGTCTCCCACACTTTCTGCGCATGAGTGTAGTCTTCATCACTGATGTGCTCCTTTTTGAGCTCGCTATAGAACGCGCTCTTCTCTGGGAGTGACTTCTCATCAAACCGCCTCCAAGAGTCCATGTACTCGTATGGATAGTTTCCTTTTTGCAGAAGGAGCTTGAGTTTATTGGGGTCCTTTTGATGGTTTGTCATGATTGTAAAGGACTCTGGTTCGTTTGATTTAACCAGATTATCGAGGCTCGACTGCATGAACTGCAAGCTGTCGATAAACCTTAAGTTGCCAAGAGAGAAAGAAATGTACTTCTCCATATTTGTCGGGATGCACTTCAGATCAGATTGTACTTCAGCTATGCCGCTCATGATATGATGTGCATCGTAACCCTTCAAGTTGTGAAAGACAACAGGGATTGTAACAGTTTCCGGGTTGATTCTGAAGTGATTCAGATTACATGCGTTGTGAGCAGCACCTCGATACTTGCCTGTTATGTGGCAGTGATCTAAAACAGCGTCTCTCATGAAGTCTCGTATAAGAGACTCCCCGCAGAAGAGGCAATTAGCTTGCTCAAAGTTGGGCTTTGTTTTTTGTTGCCTTTTGTTTCTTGGACCTATGAAGGGAAACGCCTCAAAACGCCCTGTTTCTTCGTTTTGGATGTAGGTTTTTAATGTTTTTGTGTAGCATTTGTTAGTTTTGCGATGAACAAGGCCCAAATACGCTCCCGTGTTCGGATCGTAGAGATCGATAGAGTCGTTGAAGTTCTCTTTGTAGAGATCATAATCACAAATGCTGCAAAAGTTTGCATTGTTGAAGTCGGCCCAGTCTGCTCGTGTCATTGATACGGGCTTCTTTTGATGAAGTTCGTCTCTTATCTCCCTCTCTAACAATTGTATGTAATGTAGAAACCCCTCAACCGCGTCCTCACCTCTGTATAAGTATGGGCCTTTTGTTTTGAGATCAGAGCGAACAGCCATCATAGAGAACCCGCATGGCGTATGTACTGATGTTTTGGTTGTGCTGCTTTCTTTTGGGTCTGGCTTGCACGTGTCGATTTTTGTAACGAGACTTTCGAAGTCAGCGTAGATAACGTAAGGCACTTTCATCTGGTTCTGGTAGTTCTCGAAACGCAGGATGTTTTCACCATCTTTGGGCATTTCAGTTCGAACCGGCCTGCCTTTGATACCTCTGCAGTCAGTCAGATGTTTGTTGAGAACATCTTGCGATGAAAACCCTTGAAGGCATCTTTCGCAGAAATGAATCTTTCGGCCTGCCTCATAATTGCTATGAAGAAGCCTGCTTAGGCTTTTTATGTAACAGTAGTGTGTGTTGTTTTCATTGGTTATCAACATTAGGTTGACTCGTCTTATCTCAGGATCTTCTACTTCACTAATTCTAAGGACTGTTGTGTTACCGTTATGCCAGCCAAAGACGTTTATTGCGAGGTTATTGAGTTTTTCTACTTCAGAGATTTGATGCAAGGGTGTAGGGAAAGAGATGTCGGTGAAGTTTAAGCCATCCTCTGTCGGATACTTGCTTGGCCTGTCTGAGTTCCTATCTCGAGTGGGGAAGAGCGCAGCTCGCAAAGCCCATCGTAAGCATTGATTATCTGTGTTTTTGATGTTTATGATGGCCTGTTTTGCTTTGAGCTTTGGAGGAAGATGGATATAATAGCCGCCTCTGATGGCTTGATATCTTGAGAAATCAAGAAAGACGTACTCAACTCTGTCGATAACCCAGCCTGAACCCATGTTTACCCATCTGGCTACTTCTTCCTTGTTTGAGTTGATAACAGCTTGCAGTTGTCCATTGACTGCTGCTTGATAAAAGTGTGTTATTATGATAGGGTTCTCTTGACTGAAGTAGTGGGTGATTCTTTGTGTCCCGTCGACTCCTTCCTTTGAAAAGTGAACTAAGAATGTAAAATTCACTTTGATGGGGCCAAGGTCTGTAATCTCTCTGACTATAGTTCGAACTATAGCGGGTTTGTTCTCTTGATAAAACAAATCGAGATCATGTATTGGATAGTCGGCAGGAACAGTCATTTTATAGCTGTGAAGCCAGTCACGCCAACCCTGATTTTTTCGAACGAAGCGAAGTGGTGCGTCCATGGGGGGTGTATATATACAAAGGGATTTACATTTCTTCAATTGGCAGCACCGACCCCCAGTTCACACAGGAGGCGTTAAATCATGCAATCTAACCTTTATTTGAAGTGGGGCCGTAACACAAAGGCATCATTAAGTGAGGTCGTATAGAATTGATCACTGTGTAGTATAGGGAGTGGGTGCATCCGGCCTCAGCTCCAAAGGCCCGAGAAACCGCTTATTTTGACAACTCCCGAACGCTAGAGTTACCAGCCCCCAGGGCGAATGCAATGAGCCCTGGGGGCTGGTAACTCTAGCATTCGGGAGTTGTCAAAATAAGCGGTTTCTTGGGCCTTTGGAGCTGAGGCCGGATCACCCACTCCCTATACTACTGCATGGGCACAAGCATCTTATCTTCCAACTCTTCGAAAAAGGAAAAACGATTCAGGGAATAATCACGTTGATGTTCTTTGCACTGCCGTTTCCATTGTTTTGCACTGCTTGCGATAGCACCCGGCGAGCTTCAAATCCTGCATTCGTATTAGCTGTTGTTGCATTCGTATCCAAATACCAGAAACTATTCTTGGCGACTGATCTGCTGAAGTCATCGGAGTATTCTAACAAATTCTTTGCGAAACAGACCTTGTGCAGATTATCAGTATCGTAAACAATCTTTGCTGAAGATCTAATCTTTATGTGCTTAATCAGGGAATGAGCGCCATTGATCACTGTGATCCTGTCAGCTTGCGCATAGCCAGCACCATCTGCTATCTTCTGGAGTTGAAACTGCACCTCGAAATAAGCATTATACCAATCATAGAATGCAGATCGGTCATTAATTGTGAATTTATAACCACCTTTGTGTTGAGGTTGCCCATTAGCTGGAGCTCTGATTGTGTCATCCAGCTGGAAGCGCACTAATTCATTTCTTTGAAGATATTCACTCGATCGAAAAGCCATTTTATATTATTTTTTCTTTTTCGCTTCGCTCCCTGCCCAGAGATCAACCTGTTCAATATAGCATCAGAACTTTCTCCCTGCGGTCGCGCTCCGGAGGCAGGCGACGCCTTGGCACGTGGCGCTTGTTTCCCCTTTCTCATATTCCCCAGTTTTTTCATGATCAAATCACCAGATTTTTCAACTGCTTTTTTGCCGAGTTTATCTCCAGCGTGAGAAATTCCTGATTCCAATGCTTTTTTCGCAATGGGTTTCGCGAATTTCTTGAAGAGGGTGGATGCGACAGCTCTCATTGGTTTGAAAATATTATCCACAATCAAACCTGTTCCTTTGTGCCGATAAACAAACCGTCCCAGCTTGGGGTGGAAAAAACGAGCAAATTCATATGATTTCATTTTATTTGCTTTTTCAAGATAAGAGAGAATGCTGTATCAGCCCCATTGAAATCCACAATCCGTCTTTTCCCATCAGTGATATAGATTCGAATGGAGCTTATTGTGTTTTTATTCACAGGGCTGAATGTTACTTTCATGGGTTTAAGGGTGAAACTATATGATGGTCTCAGCACCGATGTTGAAAAGGAGAAGATGATATCACTCTCTTCTCCATCAACAAGCGAATCACTTGTGAGATCGCAAAGAACGTTCAACATATCAGTATCTTGACTGAGGTTTGGAACTCTGGGGCCAACATTAACTTTGTCTTTCAGAATCTTTTTATCGAAACCAATGAGATCGTTGAAATTGGATTTGGAGAGATCCAGTTGATAATTTTCTGCCAGTGTGATTGTTACTCTGAAGGTTGTTGCATTAAAAGCAAGATTGATTGCTTCTTTCACCACTGTTGCTTCTTGAATAAAGTTATTCATCCCCTCATATTCCCAAACTCCAGCTGGGAAGGCGATATCGGAAAATCTTTTCCCACCGTCAGAGCTGAACCTGATCAGTTGATTCTTGCGGCCAGCATTGATGTTATACCACGTAAAACTCATGTTGATAACTCTGTTAAGCCCAACAACATATTGGGCATTTGGATCCAAAGCAATGGGCCGATTGAAATTTGTTGTGAACTTTTCTGGTTTGTTGCCGCCAGTCTTGACGGAAAAGGATGACAGGACAATTTCTCTTTCCATTTTAGGGTCTGAAATAGTTTTTGTAGATCTTCTCATGCTGGGATCGATTGATAATCCCCTCTTTCAGGAGAAGATCGAGAATGCCAACTCCAGTGTTTCTGAGGTCAACGTTTGTTCGCAGCATTGATGGAGCCAACGATGACCTCAAGTTTCTGGAGAAGATCTGCGGGGTTGGAGAAAAAACGAACATTTCCACCTTTTTTTCTTATTCCCGAGCCTGTGATTATTTTCTTTTTCTGTTGATAATGCCTTATATACTCATTCAGAGCTTGAGCTGAACGATCTATTCTTTGATGTTGTATCTGCATTTGCTCTGCAGTTATTTTACCGTTCTTGAACCTTTTGGACCAAGAAGCTTTGTAACCTTTTAATTGATTTCTTCTATGGGTTGCCTCGGCTATAACGTTTTTCTCAAGATAATTTTTTTTCTGGGCTGATGATAACGTTGAAGAACCAAGGGTTGAATCCACTGTATTATAAGTGTGGATATTCAGGTTAGCTAGTATTTTATTTGCGTCCTCTTCATCCTCTTCGCCTAGCTCCGCTTCATCACCCGGCGCTAGAGCATAATCAGGAGATGGATCTTCTTCATATTCAGGTGGATCTTCGCTTCGCTCAGCTTCCCCTAACTCTTTCGTTATTTCTTCATATGTTGGCAGTCTTGTTGGGATTTGTTTAGCTGCTTGCGGTGCAACAATCTCATCATCGAAGAGCCCTTCAACATCCATCTCTTCAAATGGGTCGATATCAGGGTAATAATCTATACCTGGTTTGTCCCCAGTGACTTTCTTTTTCCGGGGAAGTGGCGGTTTCAAATTCGACGCAATCACCTCATCCAGTTTCGATGTGATGGGTTTGAATGTTTTTTTCAAGTCCGATTTGACTTGTTTCTTCACCCAACTTTTTCCGGGTGATAGCATCATGAGCAAAGTTGATTTTTCGGCCCATAGCAGATTTGCTTTTGGCAAGTTGTTGCCATTTCAATAAACTCATTTTATTTTCACAAACATAATTTGGGATGTAGAACATGATGTTCATCAATAAAATGAAGATCCCAAATTATGATTGCCATGACCCACTCACCAATTTCGAGCAGCTGCTCGATTTCATGCCTGATCGAGCTTTCAGAATGTTGATCTATGGCCCTTCTGGGTCAGGAAAAACAAATGTTCTCCTGGATATGATCCTCCGCCCGCTGCTGTATTACGACAAGATCTATCTCTATGCGAAAAATCTTGAACAATCCAAATATCAGCATCTGCTGAAAAAATTTCGCCCCATCAGCAAAGAAGCTGGGTATGATGTTGTGGAAGCATCTCCGGATGAAATCATCCCAGTTTCGGCATTGTCAGGGGAGAACCAAAAACTGGTTGTTTTCGATGATTTTGTTTGCGAGAAGAATCAGAAGCCATTGATTGATTATTTCATCCAGGGCAGGCACCGCAATTGCTCTGTGATTTATCTTTCGCAAAGTTATTTCCAAACGCCAAAAGATATCCGCCTGAATTGCTCGCATTTTTGCATCTTCGAATTCCCCAGCAACAAAGAAATTACGGCGATCTGCAGGGAAAACAATGTCAGCAAAGAAGATTATGTGAAGGCAACGTATGATCCGTTCTCTTTCCTGTATGTGGATAAGCCGAGGAAATTCATTGCCAAAAATTTTGATGAAAGCATTTAAAATGAGCTATTCAAATGGACTGCTTTCTGAAACAAGCACCCGCGCGCCAAGCGCGGGCAAAGATGGAAAAGATGGACTGCCCGGAGTTGGTTTTAAGCTGACACCCGCAGGGGATTATGACCTGCAAAGGAAACGCATGACCAATGTCGCTGAAGGAACGGGGAATGACGATGCAGTCACAAAACACCAAGTTGACACGCTGGCAACGCAGTTGCGGGCAGATTCACTTCAGGTTGATGGTTCCTCGCATATGACTGGGGATCTTGATCTCAGGGGACAGAAGTTGGTCAACCCCGGGGAAATAGAAATTAATCGCAAACTGATCACAAATCTGGAAACTGATGAAGACAATGATTTGTCAGCGGTGAATATGATCACTCTGAAAAAATTTCACCCTGATGCTCCTGAACCAACACACGAAGTCACGAAGGATATTGATTTGAAAGAACGTTTCAATGTTGTCCAATCAAAACAACAGACATGGCATGTTTTGGGAGCGCATTATAACAATCTGGTTTCTTATAATGACGTCAAGAATATCTTTCTCAGCCGCAAAGAGTCGTTTCCAATGTAGACGACTTTGGATATGGGAAATCACACCATTTTTAACGTGAAAGATCCCGAAGTTGCCGACCAAGGCGCAAACATGCGTTATGTGGACAGCCAATCCGCGAAAAAACTTTCGTTGGAAGGTGGAACAATGACCGGAAACCTGGATATGAATTCGCAACAAATCAACAATATTGCAGCGCCAACTCTGGGTCATCAACCCGCGCCAAAATCTTATGTGGATAGCAAGATAGGAGATGTGGTAGTCCACACGATAGAATTAGAAGAGAAGCTTAAAAAATATGTAAATGAATCGCATATCACGTCAACCTCCCACCCGAAAGATGAATTCCGCTATCTGATGGAAGGCATTGATGAATCCAGCTCTGAACATAATATGTCAGTAACGGCAATCAGTGATTTTTCAAGTTCACCGCATCATTTCAGCAAGAAGGCTTATGATTTGTAAATAACCAAAGATCATTTTAATGAATACTCTGGGAGACTTGGGTTCAACATGTATCAACTTCCAGAGGGAGAATACACTATTTGCATTGAATTCTTCCCCGCGTCAATGGATGGTGTGAGTGTTAATGTCGTGAGTACCAGCCTGAATATTAATCAACAATCAACAAAGAAGTTTTCGGGTATTCCAGATCCATCATCCACATGCATCAATGGAGGATTTCCCCACCTGAATACATTTTTCTGGGTCTGAAATGGCGGGGAACCCCTGAATCAGCTGAAAAAGGAGATGCAAATCTGATCATATACGGCATTGCTGGCTCACAGTCGGATGTTGAAAGCAGCGTTTATGATTCCCCTTTCGTTTTTGAGGAAGGGAAGATGGTCATGGAGACTGACTTGGATTTGAATGACCATCAAATCCTCAATTCAAATTTGAAGAATAATTTCATGCTGATTGGAAGATTTAGAAGATCATCTGGAGACAGCATAAATATACTTTTTGATAATTATTTTAATGATATAGTCATCCCCATCCGATGCAAATTAATTACAGCATATGCTCAAATTTTATCGAAAACATCTTCTTTTCCGCAACTAACTTTATATCTCCCAGATAAAGAATCACAAAGTGGAACGAGGGTTAACAGTGATAATAGAATGCAATTATTTGTCTTTTACAATGTTGTTTATAACAAAGGAGAATTATTTTCAGCAAGAATACATGATCGATCATTAAATATCGGGACTGCCCAAATCACATTTCTTTTTGAAATTATCTAAAAAATGAGAAAACAAAGTATCTTCGGTTTCAATCACATCAACCCATGCATTGGGGAAGAAAAACTGACCGAGATCAAGCAACTCTTCCGATTCTATCACAAAAGATATTGGTGTTTGAAACGAGCTCACAAACATTTCAAGAGAATGAACCTGCTCGTGAATTTGGCATCTTCCGGTTTGTTGGCGATTGGAACAATCGCGGGGCAGCAACAATGAATCCCATCGTTTTGGGAGTGATTTCAGGTGCAGGATTGGTCTTGAAAACAGGGAATGAAATGAAGAAATATGGAAACAAAATTGACATGGCGAAGTTCGCGTTCACCACCTATGAAAAAACATTGGCTGAGTTGCGTTTTGCCTTGAGGAGTTGAAAATTTGATCGAAGTGAATTCCTTCCTGCAATGGAGGCGGTTGATGGGATTGTGATTGATTTGGGGTTGGATTTGGAGAAGTTTGAGAGAAAATATGAGTTGCTGTTTGAATGAGCGAAGATTTTTCATTTCTGGGGAAATGAAAAAGATGCCTCAGTCGTTCTTGATGAATGTGATTCGCCCCCAGTCTTCCTCGATCGGCCAAGGATATGGTCGTGCGCTAAACCGCCATTGTCCTGCTGGGAGATATAAATCAAATGTTTGCCGGTCAGGGAAAGAATGATAATCGCGATTTTGAAAGAACTTGGCAAAACCATCATAATCTTTCACAGTGCCATAGTCACCTGTGTCTCTATTGAATATCACCATCTTGTCGTTTTCTCCTGCTAGCCTGTCCACACCTTCATCTTCCCATGGAGTGTAGCCATTGAAGGCTTCTATCACGCATTTCAAAACGGCTTTGCGATTTAACATGCACTGTTCCTCTGCTGCAGCCTCTGCTGCCTCCTCTTCTGCAACCCTCCTAGCGATATTTTCAGCTATTTCCCTTTCTCGTCTTTTGGCATATGCGTTTTGTTCGCGAGGTGATAGGTTGATCCAGTCCACCTCCTCTGCAGGAGAAGGAAGCGAATCTGCAGGAGATTTCACTTCCGGAGAAGGAACTTGTTTTCGCGGAAAGGAAATAGGCGGAAGTCGTCGCGGCTGGGGAATGGGCCTTGGGAGGAAGAGATGGTGGCGTCGGTTTCTCCACTTTCTCCACCCTGAATTTTTCTCCATCGCTTCTTCTAGTGAAGCTGTTTCTCCCACTCTTCAAAGCATTGCGAATAGTACCCGCATCAATACCCAGATCATTTATGGTCGCTGATATGCTGGGGAAAGTTGTTGTCGTTGATTCCGTGATGATGCGGACGCAACCCTGACTTCTCTGCCTCGGAAAGAAAAAACATTCTTCCCTTCGTTGATTGCCTTGTTGAGATATTTAGGGGAGAACTTCATGAATCTGGCAAGAGCCGCCTGGGACGAAAATCTTTCACTGAGGCGCTCTTGCGTGAAAGCATCTATCAAAACCCACATTTTCATAGATGACAAAAAAAAATTAAAAAAACCACAAGAATGGACTCAGAGGGAAAAGATTTTGGGAGAGATTTTCCAGCGACAGAATTTTTCACCAGATTTTCCGGAGTATAATTTTTCCCCAGATTTTCCGGCGACAGAATTTTCCACCAGATTTTCCGGAGTAGAATTTTTTCCCAGATTTTCCGGCGACAGAATTTTTCACCAGATTTTCCGGCTGGAGTAGAATTTTACCCGGATGGAACTTTCCCCGGATTCCATTTGCAATCGCCAGCGCCAGATTTCACTCCCGGACCAGCACCGTCGCCAGATTTTCTGGGAGTCCCAGCGACAGAATTTTCCGGAGTGGAATTTGCTGGCGTCGGCGCCAGATTTTTTCCGGCGACAGAATTTTCCACCAGATTTTCCGGAGTAGAATTTCTTCCCAGATTTTCCGGGAGTAGAATTTTCCACCGGATTTTCCGGCGACAGAATTTTGCACCAGATTTTCCGGCGACAGAATTTTTCACCAGATTTTCCGGAGTGGAATTTTTTCCCAGATTTTCCGGCGACAGAATTTTCCACCAGATTTTCCGGCGACAGCCAGCGCCAGATTTCACTCCCGGATTCCACTGGGAACAGATTTTTCTTCCGGATTCCATTTGCAATTGCCAGTGCCAGAATTTTGTCGCCGCCGTCACCATATTTTGCCCCCGGGGTGGAACTTTCCGCTGCCAGAATTTTGGGAGAGATTTTCCGCTGCCAGAATTTTGGGAGAGATTTTCTGGCGAAAGATTTTCTCGGAGAATAATTTTCATCCCGGAGAAAGATCTGGAGAAAGATTTTCATCCCAAAAATGATTTTGAAATTAAAATCCTCTGAAAAGTTCCAGCCGGGTAAAAAGTTCGAAAAAAAAATCGAAAAATAAAAAAAATAAAAAAAAATCCAAAAGATCATTTTTTTGAAACCGGATTTCAAAATGACTTCCGCTGAAATCAGCGGAAAAAAAAATGAAAACCCTCCTTGGGTGATAAATGGTAACCTCCCTGTGCGACAAATGGTAACCTCCCTGTGTGACAAATGACAACCTCCCTGAGCGACAAATGGCAACCTTCCTGTGTCGGTATTCAGCGGAAACAGACTCACCCTCCCTGGGTGACAAATGACAACCTCCCTGGGTGACAAATGGCAACCTCCCTGAGTGACAAATGACAACCTCCCTGGGTGACAAATTGCATCGAATTTGGGAAAATGATTTCACATCCAAAATGTCAAATCAAACTTCATCTTCATCTTCATCCCTGTCCTCATACTCAGCGAAAGCTGAGACAGGTTGGACCATTTCCTCCACCAAAACTTCATCCACAATGGCTGTGATAGATTTGACGTTTCCGCAGAAAAGGTGCTTGATGGAAAAGACAACTTGCCCGCGAAGTGGAATGCCGACAAGTTCTTTCTGTTTCAGGATGGGTTTTTTCTTCCCATCAATCAACTCCCAAAAACGGCAAGAGAAATCCGTCTTGGGGAGTTTGGAGGGATAAATCTTAGCGAAGATCTTTTCCTGCTCAGATTTGTCGACTTTCAAGAGAGTGAAATCTCCCTCGCGGAACTTGGCAAAAGACGAGGCAAGTTTTTTCACTTCCTCCCGTTTTTCCACTGCAGCTGAGTTGAGATGAGTTTCCAGTTTGTGGAAAAAGGAGATGTTTTCTTCAGGGAGATTTATTCCCAAAGAGAAAGAATTTCCTTCATGAGCAAAAATTTTGAACTTGGTTTGGAGTTTCAGTTGAAGTCGCTGGTCATTGTGGGAACATGGAAGGAGACAATAGGTGATCTTTCCAGCTGATCGCTTCAGAGGAGCTTGGAGAACGATATCGGAGATGGAAATTTTTTCGGGATTCATTTTCTTGGGTGAGATAAAAAAAATAAGTTTTTTCACACCCAGAGCCATTTCTCCATGAACTGCCAGTCTTTTTCAGATTTGATTTTGATGAAACCAGTGGCCATGTCAACAGCTTTTTGAAAGTTTCTTTCTGCTTGACACGCTTTCATCCATGAGATGTCGTCATCCGTCACCCCGCATTCTTTGTGAAATTTGGGATGAATCCAAGTTGCATGATTTTTCATTTCGCGGAGTGGGATTCCCGTTTCCTCCACGGAAAAGAAATCTTTGTCTCCGATTGTGAAAAGTTTTTCTTTGACAATCATTTTATTTAGCTTTTTTCTTCTTCAATTCTCCAATGGCCCCAAGCAAGAGTGCTAATTTTATCTGGAAGGATAAATCGTTTATCATCATCCGCGGATAAGGCAGTTTTATTGACTGTTTCTGAGAACATCTCGTGGTGATGGCTGCGGATGAGATTCATGGTTCTCATTTGGCTTTGTCCGCTGAGAAGGCATTCTTTGAAGTCCTCATGGGTGATATGTTTCTTTATGGTTTGTTTTTTCACTCCCTTGCATTTCTTGTCTCCTCCAGAGCTAAACAACTCATATGAATAGAGGTTTGCTCGCAATCCAACAAATTCTTCAATTATTTTTCCCCCAGCTTCATCTTTCATGAGACCGTTCACTTTCTTGTTCATGATTGGCATTCCCGAGGGATGACCCGGGGGATAGTTGGATGTGTCAAACATCTCCTTCACATCTGGTTTCAGATCCTGATAGACGTCTTCCGTTTCGATTTCATAGCACAATGAATCAGTATCTGTGAACAACAGCTTAGCTTTCTCCCCGTAATTGGGCTTCATATATTCATAGTGAAACCTGAACATAAGTTCCTTTGATATTTCAAGAATTGACATTCCACAGGGAATTGGTTTGTTGAATGTCATTTTCTTCCGCTTCATATGAACAGCGATGAGATTCTCGTCAAAGATTGTATGGTGTTGATATGTGGGTTTAGCCGCAAGCTTTTCCGCAATCTTTCTTTCATTGACAAGTCTGATGTCAACTCTCTTGCGGATATTTTCCATTGTTTTGCCGAATATTGCGTTATTCATGAGTTTGAAGAAGTCTTTCTCGAAATCGTTCTTCCCTGCTTGACGGAGTCGGATGTTGAGCTGGATATATGATTTCAGCCAAGGTTCTTCAGTGAATGATATCCCCTGTGGATCTTAGTGAGTTTCAGGCCATGTTTCAGAGCTTGTTTCAGTGCTCTGTGATGGATAATGACATGTTTCTTGTCTCGCAGACTGGGGATTAATTTCTCAACATTGTTGTCGCAAGTTATTCTCTCGGGGGCAAAGGGATAATCATTATGCACGTCATGAAGTTCTTTAGGATATTCCAGATCCACTTCAAGCACACAGGAAATTCGGCGCCATCTGTTGAAGTTTTTCATCCAACGAAAGTTGCCCGTTGGAAGTGGTTGAGTCATCGCCCAAGAATATAGGGAGTTGGCATCGAGATAGAGAATGTATTTCGTGGGGTGAGTTGGGTCATATTTATCTCCCATATATGGATTGTTCGCTTTGCCGTGGCGGTTGGATATCATTGAAATACCACCACGGATTCCCTTTTCGAAGAACAGGAGCATATCTGGGTCATTCAACAATTCAAGCTTTGCCCCTGATTTTTTCAGACCCGCGTCGAATGACAAAGCAGGGGCAGTATAATACCACGCTGGATCCAGTTGATAATTCTCCAGGCAGACATTGCGGAATTCTTTGAAAACATCTGCAAGGAGCATCACATCCGTTTTCAAATAGAGATCGTGATATTCTCCTAAGTTGTTTATCCCCATTTCATCCCAAACATTTTGGGCGTGTTGATAGTCTTCATCGGATATTCCCGATTCATTAATTTGAGAATAGAATGCCTCCTTTGGCGGCAGTTGTGTTTCCTTGAATTTCTCAATTGAATCCATATAATCATAAGGATAGACTCCTTTTCTGGAAAGAAGCTCGGCTTTGTCTCCAAATTCTTTCCCGGTTTCCTTCAGTTTATCCATACCTGACTTTTTCAAATTATTTGCCAGACTCTCCAGGGAAGAACCCATGAATTTCATAGAATCGATGAATCTCAGTTCATGATTCATGTCTACCTTTTTACCCTTGTTGTTGATCTATTCCCCAATCTTGATCGTCTTTGAGAAGGATATATATTTTTCCTCATTGTTGGGGATGCATTTAATATTCCCAGGTATTTTGCCAAGGTTTTTAATGAAGAGATGAGCATCATATCCCGCAAGATTATGAAAGACGGTTGGAGTGAACTTTGGTTTCCGGAACTGTAGATTGCAACTATTATGGGCTGCGCCACGATACTTGCCAGTGAAGTGGCAATGATCCCGCACCTTTTTATCGGATTCGGCTTCGCCAAATTCTCCTTTGCATATCCAACAAACTGCGGTTGCTTCATATTCTTTCTTATCTTCCTTGGTGAAGATCATCTTCTTTCTGAAGTCAAATTTCTTGTGAATATGTTTAATTGTTTCAATTAACTTCTCCACAAATATTTGTGTACGTCATCATCCGCTGTTTTTGCCCGGAAGAGCACTGGATCAACCCCATCCATGCCAACAACCTTGAAACAAAAGCCACATGGCGTGTGTTTTTGAAATTGATTTGTGAAACTGTGATTATTCCCTGGGGAACAACCACTGATCGGTTCAGTGCATGCTTCAAAATCAGCGTAAATTACAAATGGGACTTTAATAGATCTATAGTGATTTTTAAATTTCAAAATCTCACCCTTTTTGGGCATTTCGACTTTTATCGCTTCAGTTCTGCAACACAGTTCTTCATGCTTAGCTAGGGTTGTTTCATCGTAGAAATGACTGAGACAGTGTAGGCAAAAATGTTTGCGACTGACGTGATGATTAACTTGAGCTGAGAGAAGACGACTTAAACTGTTAACAACAGCATAATGTTGGATTCCATCTTTCTCAAAAAGCAGCAGGGTTATATGACGTTGACGTTTTTTATGTTTTGAAATTCTCAGGGGATGAACCACCAATTCATACCCGAGAACATTAACAGCAATGTTTGGATTATTTCTTTCAAAATGATCTATTTCCTTCAGGGATGTTGGAAATGAAATTTTATCCCAATTTAAATCGTCGGCTTGGGCTTTTAATTTTCCTGTGACTCTTTCAGGATGAATTTCACATGGATTAAGTGCCCTTGTTACTGCCCATTTAAAGCATTGATTATCTTTATTCTGCATATTAGTGAGCGCTTTTTTCTTGGCAAGGAATGGAGGAAGAGGAATGTGAGTGCTCCCACCGAGAGGTTTGAATTCAACCAGATGCAATTCCAAATGATTTACGCGAACAAATTGCCAGTTAGAACCCCTCATTTGGAAAGTGGCAATGCGTTCAAGAATGAAGGCTATCATATCATTTAACAGGGCAACGAGATCAGTCGCTGCGAGATTCATTTCTATTTCCGAATGGAATGGAGCATCGATCTCAATTATTTCCCCAGTTTGTAAATTCTGGCGTTTCATTCGGCAAGATAGAATCAGTTTGATTTTAGTGCCTCGATTAGCCTTGAGGATAGTCAGAAGTTTATCAGAAACTTGCTGCAAATAATCTCTTGGAAAAGTTCCTGTCACGCCTTCAAAGTTGAACTGGCGAGAAAACTTTTCCAACGCCGAAGTGCTTTCGTGAACTCCTATTTGTTGTTGATATAAACCTGCAACTTTGCGTTGAAAATCCGTGATCATATTTGAAGCCTTTTTCGCAATGGTTTGAGGTGCGGCTTTTAACCAATTCCACCATGACAGGAAAGTATTGGAAATTGTTTCCAATATTGGAGGCTGCGGAGGAGGGGACGGAGGCGGTTGATATGGGGTTGGAGAGAGAACTGGTGTTGGAATAGGCGGCGTTGGTGAATCAAGAGCAGATGCAGTAATTAAACGTAATAAATCGGCCTTTCTTCTAGCGCGAGAGCGGCCGGAGATATTTCTTTCCCGGGCAATTTGTCTTAGTTCCTTAACTTTCATGCGTTCCATTTTAAAGGAAAACATAAAATAATTTTTATTTTATGTTCTTAATTTCCCCACTCAACATAGCAGATCAATAAAAAAAGCAAAACTGTTGGCCAACAGAACCTCTCAAGGGAACACTCTCCTTCCACCACTTCTCCCACCCAGTTCCCTTGAGAGGTTTTTCATTTTTTTTTCATTTTTTTTCATTTTTTTTGCCACTTAGGGCTTGAGGCTGAACCAGCACTCCTGCCGTGAACTCCCCCGTCAACATCTGTCAACCTTCTTTCGAAGCGGTCATCGAACACGACTTAGCTCTACTCAACAACCCGACACCCTTTCTCAGGCCTACAGTATATATATATATATATATATATATATATATATATATATATATATATATATCATAGCCGCGGGGGTTTTTAGCTATGATATATATACCGGGTGATTGGTAGGGATGAAATAGAAAGCCCCCGCGTTTTCTAACTATTTCATATCCTACCCGCCACCGATATGCCATATAGTTCGAACAACTCTTATATAATGATCAAAACCGCCACGCTTTCACATGCGGTAACTCTTCTACGCCCGCGCAGGCGCAAAACACAAGAATGGTTAATAATTTTATGCAAGCAGGTGGCAGGTGCAAGCAGGTGTTTTACGCTTTCTTTTGTTTCTGTGAATTTCACTTCCTGCTTTCATCCTTCCTCGGCAGGATTCTACGCTAAAACAAAAACCCAAAGCCCCTTGAAATTTTCGCGTAAACTCACAGAAAGCGAACCCATTAGAACGAAGTGAAACGACTCAGTGAAACCGCTTCAAATTAACGGTAAGTCGCTTAAAGTCTAACGCTAATTTCCGCGGTAGTTAATAATAGATGGTTCACGGACAAAACATCATTTTTCACGCTCTCCCAAACGTAACCCATCATATCAAGCATTAAGCTAAAACGCAACATAACCACGTTGAGAAATAAATTGCTATATTCTGCAGTTATTTGAATTTGATTTTGAGTTCTAATCAACGAACCAAATTCACCCCCAGTGTTAGCATAAGTAAATAAATTTATTTCAAGTTACCATTACCTTGCATTTTAGCTTATTGCTTGATATGATGGGTTACGTTTGGGAGAGCATGAAAAATGATGTTTTGTCCGTGAACCATCTATCATTAACTACTGGAGATATTGTCGCCCTAAGAATGGAGTTTACTGCGTAATTTATTAGTGAAATTTATATGTTGCACGGGCACGGGCCTAGATAATGATTTCTCAATATATGCGGCACGGGCCCAGACTATGATCTATTGATTTGTGCGGCACTGGCCGAATATGGATATATTGCTTTATGTGGCACTGGCCTGAAACAATGCCTTATCGATTTATGTAACAGTGACCTTTTCGCAGAGGCGGCACTTTGTTGGCAGATCTGTGCGCTCATGAATACGGGGCGGGGTGTTCGGGTGTTCTTTTCAGTTCGTTTGTTCGTCTCGTTCGTATGTTGTGTTCTTGCTTTTTCAAACGATTTCTTCAAGCACAGGATGGAAGTGCTTTCGCAATTTTGCTTCACTGAGTGTTAATCAGGTGTTGGAGGCGATGTTGGAGTCCAAAGCAGATAGTACAGCTAAATCTTACATGCGTGTTATTAAAAAGTTTATGAACTGGTGTAAAATAAGACGGATATATATAGGGAAGGGAACTACGTCTTTGTTAGTGCATCCGGTTCTAAATACTGCCCTGTGAGTGTTTTAAGAAGGTACTTGAATGTAGCCGGTATTGATGATAGTAGTACTCTCCCGTTATTTAGACCTCTCGGGTTTCACCGTAGTAGCTTTAGTTATACCTTTAGAAGTAGTAAGTTATCTTACACTAGATGCAGGGAAGTTCTCAGAGATGCCTTAAGTCAGCTAGGTTATAACCCCAACGATTATGGCATTCATAGCCTAAGATCTGGCGGTATTACATCCGCGGTGCGTGATAATGTAATTTCTGACGTTTGAGTAACGTAGTCAACGAATTAGACAGAAATTGATATTTCTATGGCACGGGAACAGCAGGGGCTGGGCACTATTGTTGTAGTGCATTGTGGGTAGCATAACTTCGTACGCACATAAGTATCGGACGTGGTTAGCCATTCTAGGACTGAACCATTCGGCTTCAGTATTTATTTATTTATTTATTTATTTATTTTTCTTACTGTGTAAGAACTTCAGTGCATTTTGTACTTATTGTGTAGTACTATATAGGGCTTCGTAGGCCCGGGGAGGGGACTCCCATATAATCAAAGTGCCCTTTGGGCTATCTCCTGTAAGTTTTTCCCATCATGCAATGCTGTCATATTATGTACGAATATTGTTTTGTTTTTGTTTATAACAGCAAGTTTAATTTCTGCGTCGTGTGGACCTCTGCATTCAAAGGTTTTTCTATTGTTTTTGATGTCGCAATTGGGCATTTTGGTTAGAGTGCGTGGTTTCTTGAGTTCAATTTCTCTTTTGACAATTTTGTTTGCATGTAATTGGTAATGGTTATGCAGTCCTCTTGTCTTGCGTCTGGAGCAAGTTTCAGTACTTTCAACTCGTTTGGATTTTCATCTGGTTTATTATCAAGAGCCTCATACAAACATTGTGTTACTGTTGCCTTCCCTATACTCGCGCCACTACTTAAAAAATGTCAATTGCTTCTCGTCGTTTTTATCTCGTTAATGCGCTTGCGCATTAAGCGAGATTTCGGAAAGGAGTAGTAAAAAGGGACAAAAGTTGTTAACAAAATTTTGTGGACTTTTGTCCGGGGGGTTTCTTGTTCGTTCTTTATAGAAGCTATATTAGGGCATTGAGGATATGGTTGGTTAAAGCGGTTAGGATTTCAAGAAGGGCGTCACATACTGCCACTAAAATGTTTGGGGAGCACCCCCGGACCTATTGTTAATTTCCCTAGGGTATTGGGATGTCAGAACTTGTGATGAACTTGTCATATATCACATTACGTTACCGCAAAGGTATTAGTCCTTGTTAAATTTCGATATCTCACGTTACCTATCAGTTTCAATCATTTGTCGTAAAGCCATTATAGCTACTTTAAAATTACGTTACCGCAAAGGTATTAGTCCTTGTTAAATTTCGATATCTCACGTTACTTATCAGTTTCAATCATTTGTCGTAAAGCCATTATAGCTACTTTAAAAGGGTAAAAATAGGTTAAATGCGTTTTCTTGGGAAACGTAGTTTGAGAATTTCACGGTGTATTTTACTAATGGAGAGGTTATAAGAAAGTTAAATGGGACAGGAAAGTTTGTGTGTTAATATGAGCGGTATGGCAGAGCAAAATAGCATGAACTTTTCGTTTTTAAGCGATGACGAAGTCATCGTATTATTGCCATCGTGCCGTGGTGTCCGGATGTCCGGATTACACCCGAGAAACATTGGGAACTAGCCTTGGAGGATAAGAAAAACACTGGGAACTAGGTCACTCGTCGTTTGCTCCGCCATTTTGTTTCGAAGTGTGGAGAAAGCTAGGTTTGTTTGTCTGTTTCAAATTTTACACCGTCATGCTTTATTTACCGTGAATATATTTGCGCTCACTTGCAGACAAACAGACACGAAGTGATGTACATTCATCAGTAGTACATACTCGCACTCGCAATAGGCAAAAGGTCTCCACTAAATTATCGAGTATGGGCACTGTTTCGGAGCGGATCTTTGCCTGTCTCAGAAAGAACTTATCAGAACTGAAGGCCAGAAATAGCACTGAAATAGCATTGATTTAAGCTTACTGGACTTGACTTATAACTGAGTATCCTACGAGAGCTGTTACCTGAAAATGAAGCCGTGTCAACCATTGTATTGAAGAAAGAGAAGGAAATTAAACAGTTTATCTCGGATTCAAGCTATTAATAAAGGTGAGCCATCATTACCAGCATATTGTGTATACAGTTATGGTATCTTATAATGCAATATAGAGCCGCTGTGGGGTTGTATAATGCTCATTTCAAAGCCAGAGAATGTTTAAATCGTGTCAAAGGAAAATTCTGGCCTACGTTATTTCTGTTTTGTTGTTTATGCGTGGCAAATGAGTTACTACACTAATTGGTTCACACAAATCTGCATGTATCGCTGTATTCCACTTTTGATTCGTCCTTCTAACGATGTAGGAATGAATCCTTGTTCCTTGCCATCTTGTAGATACCTCAAAGATAGTTACAGCTGATTTTCATCAGGGAAATGTCTCGCTGTTTGGAAGTAATTCTGGTAAACAGTGGCTACAAAATTGGAACATGTGTTCAGTTGGAATTTAACAGTGTAGGGGAATTGGTGCAATATCTTCAGAATTTCTACCAAAGTGTTTTCCTCGTGCATTTTTCATGAAGCACATTACTGAAACTTGAGAAAGGGTGAGAACATAATCTTGTTCATATTGGGCTAAGGGATGGGCTATTTTAATTTTGAAGGTGGGGGAGGGGGGGGGCATTGGGATATTTTTCTGTGCGTTTTTTTTATTTATTTTCTTTCTGTCTTCACTTGTTATTACATGTGACTAGCCACATATAATAGTTTTTTCAATATATACAATGAAACTCTCAGCTCCCAAATTGAATTCTTCACCATCCATTGTATATCTAAATGAAGCACTTTAATTCCGCTTTTAAGTCCCCATAAAGCCATTTTGGTTTTAAACTTTAGTATGACAAAACACTTAAAAAAATGAACTGAATCTCAAGGTATTCATTTATTTTCTTTTAAAGGTACTCAATCACCTCCAGTCAATGCATCTGCAAACATTTAGCACATCAACTAATGCTGGTGACAATGACAAAAAGTCTGAAGTGCTGAAGAAACTGGTGACCTGCTGTTCATGCGTTAATGAAACCACAAAATGTCAAACTACCAATAATCTCTGAAAACATGTTCATAACTGACAAAGTCTTTTTAATTTGTGAAGCACAAACATGGAAAGAATTTTCAGTTGTTGTCATTTAGCAATTGTAATAGTTTTAATCATGTACATTGTACTGTTCGAATTGTGCTTCCTGTATTAACACTTCATAGTAACGCTGTAAGGAAATTATCAGAAAAACAGCTATCCGGACAACAATGGACTGATTATCAATTGTAACTTGAAAGATGTACAAATATTGAATTGCACATAAGTAAAACAAACTCAGATGTAATTTTAATCTCAAATAATTTGAAAATGAAAATGTTACTTGTTCTTGATGCGTGTGTGACCTATATTAAGCCTAATCAGCATAGTATTATACCAACCAAGTATGGCAAAATAAATTCCAATCCATATTTGTCACAAATATGAAGGAAAAAGGATGAATTGTTTTGATTTTGTACACGATAAAATGTGCAATTACCAATGCAGCAACCACAATTGTGTAATAAATCTTCACATGCATATCATGATCACAAGTATCGGTGTCAGCCAGGACCTTAAAGGCCCAGTAATGACCATTACGCTCCACGCGCGTCAGTTATTGTTATTTATTTCCTGGGATCGAGACTTACATTGTTTTTATCATGCAATGCATAATGGTCACTACTGGGTCTTCAACAGGAAGTTCTGGTATAAAAAGGGCTTACCTGGCCATTCACACCTTTGGTTTTTAATCAAACACAAAACAATCAACAACTGACAAACATATGTTATTCCTACGACCATAAGTACAAAAATTGAAAATGTTTGAAAAAAAGTCATTTTACCAATAAAAGTTCTATTACAAGTCCTTGGCTACTTCTGGTATTATATTATTTGCTGGGGCAATATTCTGGTTTAATTAGCATTTTTAAGCAAATTTTATTTACAGGACGCTCTGCACCGACTAAAAGTCGCCGAAATTTGCATTTCACACCGACCCTTTTCTAGTGGAGCCAAGTGATACACTGATTTTATCAGAGCACCCCAGACCTATTGATTTAACGCCAAGTTGAAACTCGTCATCGCTTCTGTACGCATTGCGTACCTATGTTTTTCTATTGAGTTGTGGTTACACACACCTTGGGTTTGGGGCCTTCCCAAGGGTTAATGGCTTGGGTTCGGTTTATCTCAGGTTTCATCTTACTGTTGGGGATGCGGTTACACAGTAAAAGACTCCCTAGGGTAAAATATAAGCAAAATAGCATGAACTTTTCGTTTGTGGTTACACACACGTTGGGTTTGGAGCCTTCCCAAGGGTTAATGGCTTCGGTTCGGTTTATCTCAGGTTTCATCTTACTGTTGGGGATGCGGTTACACAGTAAAAGACTCCCTAGGGTAAAATATAATAAGATATGAGTTCACTGAGACTGCAGTTTACGCGCGAAAACGTACAGATCGACATGGATGACACGAATCTAGATCTTGTAAGTTTAATTTCAGTCATTCTCCTGCTTATCATTCGATAAATATAACAATCCGGCAGTTTTTTTTTGCGAGAAGACACCGAAGAAGACGCCTTCAATTACGCTATCTTCAAGGTTTGTCGGCGTTTTATTTACATTTAGGAGCTCGCCACGAACTTGCTCGCCGCCAAGGAGGGCTTGGGTATTTCTATGACCACAGAATTGGTTTCAGCAACTTCTAAATAACAATGCACTCGATCACTGGTGGAAAGAAAACTTTAGAGTTACAAGTAAGCGTGCAATTAACCAAGCGTATCAGAGGTCAACTTAGAGAGCAGCAGCAGGCGATTTCCTGTATTAGCTACGTTCTGCATTATGATTGGCCAAGCGGTTTGATTGTGCAATAGTATGGTAAACATGTCATAGTTGTGTTGATTTTTTGGCTTATAATGATGACGGTTGAATGGAATTGCGGCAAGCCTTCAATGGCTTAAATTTTTGCGTCTTTTGCGTACTGTTACATAATGAAACTGTAATAGCAATTATTAATTGTTTTAAAATAGCACAGAAGCGAAAGTACACGGGTCAGCCAATACTATGCTACCGGTGCCAAGTCCAGGTTCAATCAAATTAGTTGCAACCTGTAGGTAAACGAACTTAAAATATTCACCTTTATACGGACTTCTATTTTATGAAAGGGGTCAATCCGGCAATTTTTTTTTAGTCATATGGAAAGTTTAACTGAGTCAGAGGCTGTCCTATTCAGTACATTTGATAGCTGCGTGGAGCTAATTAACACCACTCTTATTACTAATCACGTTAAAAGTGACATCAAATATTCTAGATATGACTTTTTCTGAAAAGAACATGCTATTTTGCTCTGCTTTTTAAGTCGCTTAGCGAGTGACAACCGGAAATATTGTGAAAAGAAAAATTGATAAGAATATTCTGGTCCCGGGGGGGGGGGGGACTCCTATAAGTCGTCAAGCGGAGGTGCTCGTCAGGAAAAAAAGTGAAACCCTGAACACACTAAAAGATACCATTTTCTGGGAAAATGAGTTTTTTTTAATCATATGTTCTAAAAGATACCTAGATCCCCTAATTTTAACCCCTAAAAGATACGACGAGCACCCCCACCCAACCACATATGCGAGTCCTCCTCCGGGGTTCTGCTATACGTTGTCTACCCGGTATGATGAACAGCGAGGAGCGATTTTTTATGTCGCTTAATGAATGTCAAAGTGAAATCTCGTGAAAAGAGTTAATTTTACGATTCGTTTAAAGTCAACTCGCTTAAAGTTAAACGAGTGAACTTTTCGCGCTGGACGAAGCTGAGAAATCTCACGCTGTATTTTTGTTCGCTTTTTGAGTTGTAATCTTTGTCTGCTTTTCCAATAGTTATTAAATATTTAGGTGTCATGATTATGCAATAGTATGCAAGAGAGGGTAGATTTTGCTTATTCAGCTAACTAAAAATGTTTCGGTTTGATTATGCAAGAGTATGGATTTCGGTTTTGTGCTATTTTAAAACAATTAATCATTGCTATTACAGTTTGATTATGCAACAGTACGCAAAAGACGTAAAAATCTTTTTGATTTTGTTTATAAAAGTTATCAAGGAAGCATTTTAAGAAGCATTTCATAAGCGATTTCAGCGTGTTTATTTTTTTTAAGAGAATTTTGTCTCTTCTATCTACACCCTATTTCCTATTTGTTTTCTATAATCCAAAACAAAGCCATAAAGTTAAATCAAATAAATTGCCACTTTTATACTCTATATTGTTTAACACTCAAAGAAAAGAAACTGCTCGTAGTCTAAACAAACGTCTCTGTAAGACGCTATTCTCTTCTAAACATCAAATCTTTCTTACTTCACGAACGACCCTTACCACCCCCCCCACACCCCTCCTCCAAGCACTCATGAAACGCACTCGAAGACCCCAAAAAAACAAGAAAATTTATCGCTTATCTCCACTTAGTAACAGTAACAATGACACTCATGACAACTGTTTCTTAATTATTACGCATACAAGTAATAACTATTGTATAGTCATTCAGCAAGATTAAAAACTCTCCAACTGCAACAAAAACTGTATACCCGTCTACGAAATAACAATTTCATACAAACTAGGAGACGAACAGTTCAAAGCCATTTTCACCGCATATTATTACCCATCATATCGCTACACCACCTGTCTTTTTAAAAACATGTCACTCAAGTTTTATCATTAAAAGCACTTTCATCAGATCTCCTTCCGCTCGCCTGAAACGCTTAACAAAATAACGCCTATTCTGCAGGCTACGCATTCCACTCTACAACCACGGCCAGTATATCCTAGTGCTACTACCAATTTGCCTTACCGCAGTTACAAGGTCATTACAGTTACATGAAAACCACGCTTTAATAATAATCAATAAATGCGATGTCCATTTAACATATCCAAACAAGGGTGTGCAGAAAAATATCACTTTTTCTCCCTCGCGCTCCCCGCTCATCTCGCGCTTCGCAATTGTCTGTCGCGTTCACCTGAAAAGCTTAAAAAAAATAACGTCTCTTGTGCTCCACGCTCGCCTTAATCTATTGAGATCCCTTGAATACAAACACACAACAACATTAAATCATACCTTCAACAACCATTGACAAGTACCTAATTATTCCATTTAACACAAAGATAAACTGGTAATCTTAAACCGGAAAACGCGTAGATACTTCAGGCCACCCACAAATAAACAACTTTCAAAAAAAAATATTATACATCACAAAGCATTTAATAAACCCATTTAAACATTCTCCAATTTCTTAGCACAAAAAGAAAGTAATGCGAAAACGTTATTATAGTTAGCCTATTGACTAACTATAACATGCCATATGTGCAATCTGAACCTTCATCTTTCACGCAATCCGCAAACCCTGTTATCGCACAAATAGACATACGCTGTTCTGACAACTAACCACAGCTGCCCTTAAAATAACAAATGAGTGGCTACACGAAAAACGCAATGAAACTTCAGCACGCTTAGAACAGAAATTCACCTTTCGCACTCTTTAAAGTGTATATAATATTATTGATTAGTTGGATACTTAATGATTACAAAACAGGTGTCGTGTGCGTCATGCCTTCCACGACCCATTGTCCTCCAAGTATATCTGCTGCCTACTGTGTAGGGAGGGGGAGAGAGGGGGGAACTGTAGTATGTGAAGTAAGAAACATCTCATTTTTAGAACACAATGGCCTATTACAAAGATCTTCCTTTAGACTACCAGAACTTTGTTTTCTTTCAGTGGTAAAAACATAGAGTGTAAAAGTGCCAATTTATTTGATTTAATTTTGTAATCATATTATTGGAGAGGTAGATTGGCGGGCTCTGAATCGCCGCAACACCGCCAAAATATATTACAGAACACCGCATCACTGCAAGAAAATTCGACAACACACCGTCACCGCAATATATCTTTTTGTCAAGTTACCATGAAAAAAGCTTACGATTGGCGACCAACAGAGTATTTAAGATTAACTTGACTGTAGAGTGTAGACTGAATTTTAAAACCTTTCAAAAGCCGCGTGCAGCAGACTAGAGGTCAAGTCTGTCCGTTGTAGCTTCCCGTGGTGTCGCGCTTGTAGATTTTGACCTCATTTTAGCGTCTTTTTTTGCCTGGCGGTTGTGTGTTGTTTTCGCCATTAGTATTGGCATGTAGATTTTTATATAGGAAACCTTTGAATTTCTCTAACTTTTCTCTCTAAAATACAAGACATGACAGGATCTCAAATGATCTGTTGACAGTAAATGTCTTTCCTGCCGCTATTTATGACACGCTGGGCCCACCTATTTTAATTTTCATGATCCAATGTTTATAGCACATAGAGTTCTAGCTTAATAACCTATTCAACTTGTAGAAATTTGAAGTTTGTCTCAGTCAACGCTATAATTTTAGCTTCCTTTCGCTACGCTTTATATCTCTGTGCAGCTCGCTGCCGGTTTATACTAAAACCTCCATTGTCAATACAGTCTGGCGAATGCTTTATTTACGCCACTATTGATCACTACGCTCAGCTTATTACAAGTGCACGACTCATCGTCGTACATATTTATCCAGTTGAATTCCGGTTATGCAAAAATTGATTAAACTCGAACCCTTCGTACATCTCGCACCTCGTCAGTTGCCAGATATGTATTGTCAAAATTGACAACGGAGCGAGCTCCACACAGCTATAGAGCGTAGCGAAAGGAAGCTAAAATTACAACCTTGACTAAGATAAACTTCAACTCACTACAAGTTGAATAGATTATTAAGCTACAACTCTCTCTGCTATAAAGCTTAGATCATGAAAATTTCAATCCTGCAAAGACAAATCTAAAATAGCTGCGCCCAGCGTGACATAAATAGCAGGAAAGACATTCATAGACAAAACATCATTTCAGTCTGTCATTTCAGATTCTGTCATGTCCGGTATTTCAAAGAGTAAACTTAGAGAACTTCAAACCTTTCCTACATAAAAATCTACGTGCTAATACTTACACACAACCGCCAGGCAAAAAAGGACGCTAAAATGAGGTCAAAATCTACAAGCGCGACACCACGGGAAACTACAACCGACAAACAGAGACTTGACCTGTAGTCCGTTCCACGCCATTTTTGAAAGGTTTTAAAATTCAGTCTACACTCTACAGTCACTAAAATCCTCCTTAATAAACAACTTAATGTAGAATACCCGTTCAAAACATCTAAAAGTAACAAAAGGCATTAAAATCATGAGCCATTTTACACTCTCGTAACTCCCGTCTTGCTTTTCATTATGCACCTTCCATTTCACCCACGTTAGGTATCCGATCAGCACGTGACCAGCCAATGCCAGCGCCTTTTCCCGCCGCCCCTCTCTCGAACGGAAAAGCCCTGGGAACCAGGTTGCATAGTTTATTATAAAACCAGAGAAACAAAACATCCAACAACTGACATTGTAATCCATTCATCAACACTAACTCTAATATATATACATAGCCCAAGCCTAATAGCGTCGCACTTTGAACAAGCTTAACTAAGGTGAAACTTAACTAAGTTGAAACTTAACTAAGGTGAAAGGTTGGAAGCACAAGAATTAAGATTGACGAATCGGCTATTTTCAATTTTAGCAATTCTCAAAAACAGTATTACGCGACCGTCTGCACAGTACATTTTTATAGACCGTACAAAAGTTCACAAAAACAACGTCTCTCTGTCTAGAATAACTAGCACCACTAGTTTCCGAATAAAATACAGTTTATGTTTGTCAAAAATTGCCCAAGAAACTGATTTGAAAATCAAAAATTGCAAAAATACACAAACATATTTGCATAAGGCGATGGGAGTGAAGATAGAACTGTACTATAAAATCAAAGTCTTGTTTTGTTTACATAAAATCGCTTTTCAATCTATCTAATGAATGAACAAACACATAAAAATGGACAACACAATCTTCTTTCGAAAAAATTTATTCAAATCTCCATTAGTTTACGTTTAAAAGCAAAACGCGTACCATTTAATTATAGCTCATCGAGTTTAAGCTTTCTTCGATGAAATTCAAGAGATCGATACAACTGAATTTAAGCACCTTTTAAAATCAATTCTCCAAAACTAACAATAATACTAATAAAAAGTCACTCACAGATTGATATCAATATAAATTCTCATCGAAAACTGTAATCTGTTTTACCTTTAAGTTTCTCGCTTGCTTGGAAATTCAAATCTTCGCTTCTGGTTCTGAAATCCGTAGAAAACAAAGATCTCCCGCATTGATAAAAACGTAATATATGAAGTTCCTCGAAGCAAGATTTCATCCCTGAAAACTCGTCTTTTTCCACTAAAGCGGCTTCTGAGTATTCCTTAATTAGTATCCCTGTCTTGAGTAGCAAACCGCGAAAAAATGCAGGAAAATAACGACTTTAATTCTCCGCTAGACACATCAAAACAACAAAAGTGTTTACCGAGCTCACGGCTGTGTGGCCGCGCGAAAAACAAAGCCTTGCTTTCAAGATCCCGGATGTTGACGCGCCCGCGAAACATTCCGCTGGCCATGACCATGAAAAATGACGGCGATAGGTTCTATGAATATGGAGCTGCGCAGCCAGGCCTTCGACCTGGCAAGTGCTCCGCTATTAATCAACGTCACTAAAAAGCTAGCGAGAACACAAACAAAAACTCAATAACAGAATTCATATCAACATAATCAGCACCCTTTACCCAAACACCAAGTGACATTACCACACGACCCACACCATAACTCTCCGACAATTCTGCGTTTAGGTCTTGAAAAACTGGAGCACTGATAACAGCAGATCCCCCAATGCTGTACAAAAAAGTTGTTAACAGAGGGACACGAGTTCTCCTCCTTTTGCAAAATAAAAACAAGCCATCTCGTTAATGCGTTAGAATGCGAGGTTATTAAAGAAAAGAATGTTTGTTGTGAAAGGTATTAGGTGGGGTTTTGTTTTTGACTATATTTACCTATCAAAGGAACTCAAGTTTTCCAATTCTTGTTCTTTTTTTTTTTATTTGGTAAAGATGCTGTTGTAGGGCACCTTTAGAACAAGTGTTCTTTAAATAGGTACATGCAAACATTATATGATGCAAATCAGCCAATAGAAATTTGTGTTCATGAAATGGGCGTAGTTTTATTTTAGTAGCCATTTGTGTTTACTTTTGATTATTATTATTCTTTTTATTTTGCAAAAGGAGGAGAACCCGTGTCCCTCTGTTAACAACTTTTTTGTACAGCATTGGGGGATCTGCTGTTATCAGTGCTCCAGTTTTTCAAGACCCAAACGTAGAAGTGTCGGAGAGTGATGGTGTGGGTCGTGTGGTAATGTCACTTGGTGTTTGGGTAAAGGGTGCTGATTATGTTGATATGAATTCTGTTAATAATCAAAAGTAAACACAAATCCCTACTAAAATAAAACTACGCCCATTTCATGAACACAAATTTCTATTGGCTGATTTACATCATATAATGTTTGCATCTACATATTTAAAGAACACTTGTTCTAAAGGTGCCCTACAACAGCATCTTTACCAAATAAAAAAAAAGAAGAATTGAAAAACTTGAGTTCCTTTGATAGGTAAATATAGTCAAAAACAAAACCCCACCTAATACCTTTCACAAAAAACATTCTTTTCTTTAATAACCTCGCATTATAACGCATTAACGAGATGGCTTTAAGAGCCCTTTGATTAACAGAGAGTAACATATGGTAAAAAAAACCCTCCATTTGTTCTCTGTTCAAAGATTGAACAAGTTCTCTATAACTGTTACCATCCATATGATTAATTACCAGCTTTTCATTATCATATTCCAGTATTACGTAAAAGATTGTATCCTTGGTGATTTTTATCTAAACATGGGTTAAAACAACCAAACAGTTCACTGTATTGTGTTTCTTCACATAGATCCTGTTCATCGCTGTGAGTGCATATAAGCGATCCAAAGTCAATAAACAACACAGTACGATATATATGCTTCACTCACAGGGAAAATACACTTCGAAGACGCGTACAGAATTCAAGACGTAATTCGATGACAATAACCAAAGCTTGCGAGGAGAACGATAATCAAGCGATGGCTTATAAACTTGTACTTGTACAACGGTGAATACTTGTGCGA
This sequence comes from Cladopsammia gracilis, assembly GCA_022457155.1. Classification (NCBI taxonomy): domain Eukaryota; kingdom Metazoa; phylum Cnidaria; class Anthozoa; order Scleractinia; family Dendrophylliidae; genus Cladopsammia; species Cladopsammia gracilis. The sequence goes on from JAJGOT010000723.1 coordinate 147,423, forward strand.
TACTTCACGTTACTTGTACTTGCTTGACCTTACTTGTACGGGTTGTACAGTTTATACACTTTGTACGGTTTGTACGATTTGTACGGTTTCGAAAACTAAAACAAAAGGTAAATAACAATAAACACTAGAAATACCTAGCGAAGAGAAAGGCAAACTAGAACTTACGTTTGTGTCCTCTGATAACAGCTGCAAAATACGATAAACTGACAAAAACTATGCTCCAAAAGCGATTAACCGTAAGACCTTTCTTACGATTGAGCACATGGTTTGTTCTCTCGCAAAGCATTGTGGGGTGGTACTCCAAAGCGTGCGTGGCATAACGCGTGTTCCTCGAGTCGTAACGTAACGGCATTAACATTCCCGACCCCTTAAGCAATGCTTAACATGACAAGTCCAATGTTCGAGAAAACTAACGGGTAAAATTCTTAATAAGATTAACGAGTAATTAGCAATTCTCTAGGAAAGTTCAGTCCTTTGAATTGTTCCATCTCTTTACTCATCTCCGGGGCATGACTGCTTCTATTAGGAGTCTATTTCACGTATGATCGGCGCAAAAGTGACGAATTGAACTTTGATCTAATTTTAAAATCGATTAAAAAAACTTTAAATGGTTGGCGGTGGAGAAACCTTACAATTATAGGCAAAATTCAAATTGTGAAAACCTTTGTTATGCCTAAATTTATGTATCGAGCTTCACTAATCTGTGTTAATAAGGACATAGTAAAGCAAATCAATTCATTAATTTTTAATTTTGTGTGGAAAGGGAAAGACAAGGTGAAAAGATTATCTTTAATCAGCGATTATGAAAAGGGTGGACTAAAAATGCCACACACCGAATCATTAATTACAGCACAAAGAATTACATGCCTGAAGAAGTATTTAGATGACTATACTAGTCCTTGGAAAGTCTTTCTATCACATTATCTAAAGAACTTTGGGTCTTCTTTCTTATTACAATGCAATTTTAGCTCTTCTTATTTACCAGACAAACTGCCGTTTTACTATAAAGAATGTCTTCAATCATGGTTTAGCTTTAATGTTCATACTCCAGCAACAAAACGTGATGTCTTGAATGAAGTCATTTGGAACAATCAGTACCTTTTGATAGATAAACAACCCATCTATAAGGAGAAGCTTATAGATGCAGGTTTTGTTAAACTAGGCGATATTATTTCGAATGACTCCAAGTTAAATAATTGGAATTTTTTCAAAGCTAGAAAGGTTTCTTTGTCTGATTATCTCCTTTTGCTTGGTATTTTTAGTTCAATACCACCAAACTGGAAAGAGCTTCTTAAAAAGGAAAGTGAAGCTAATCAAGAAAATAATTTTCCAGATTTAAAAAGCATGAACTCAAAATCAATTTACTCTGCTTTAATCAAACGTATAGAGACTCCGCCGACGGCCCAAGCTAAGTTCAACGCTTTATACAATATATCAGAGAATCTTGAATGGGAAAGTATCTACTCTTTGCCAGGACGAGTCACTTTAGATACAAGAACTCGAGCTTTTCAATACAAGATTCTAAACCGTATACTGTACACCAACAAAATGTTATATAAAATGAAATTAGTCCCTTCCCCTATGTGCACCTTTTGTCGGGATCACGAGGAATCCCTCGAGCATCTCTTAATTTTTTGCGAATACACTAAGAACTTTTGGCTTTCTGTTAACTCTTGGTTAAACGTACACGGTATGAAGGTGGATAACCGTGATGAAATAGCTATCCTTTTTGGAATTTTAGATAACAATCCAGATAACCGTTTATTAAATCACATTATTATTCTTAGCAAACAAGTGATATATTACTGTCGGGTAAAAAACATTAAACCAAGCTGTTCTTTGCTGAAAGCCAAGGTAGTTGAAACTAGAAAACTAGAACTTATAATAGCAAAAAAGAATAAGAAAGAATCGATTCATTATAACAAATGGAAAAATATGTCAACATAACTATTATAACTTTAGGAAGGTGATAATTTGTAACACAATATAGGTTAAATATATGAATTAGCTGAGATATTATATGAATTAGCTGAGATATTACTGAGTATTGTGTATTGTGTAGTGTAGTGTATTAATGTATAATGTAAGAACTTTTTTTTTGAGATATCAATAAAAAAAAAAAAAAAGTGACTGCTTCTCTTTGGCCAGCAAAAGAACAACCTTGTCAACTGGACGACTTAGTTCTGAGGTTTGGGTCTTTAACTGGACACTCCGCACAAACCCATTCTTGTCCGGTTCTGTCTTAATAACTCGTTCCAAGGGCCAAGCGTTTCTTGGAGAGGTGTCGTCCTTTACAAACACAACATCACCGACTGCTACGTTTCGCTTTGGGCTGTTCCACTTTGAGCGTTGTTGGAGTGTCAGGAGATATTCTCTCTTCCAACGGGTCCAGAAGAGGTTTGCCAGGTACTGAACCCTTCGCCAGCGTTTCTTCATGTAGACATCTGCGCGCTGAAACACTCCTGGTGGAGGAAGTATGACACTTGTCTTCATCGTTAAAAGATTGCTGGGGCTCAATGGGTTGAAATCATCAGGATCGCTGGAGGCGAACGTTAAAGGTCTAGAGTTTATGATGGCTTCAACTTCACAGAGTAATGTCCTGAAGGATTCGTCATCCAGACGGGTGCCATGCTCGTGAAGTAGAACGGTGAGTACCGGATCTGTCGCTCCCAAACGCCACCCATGTGGCTGGCACTTGGTGGGTTGAAAATCCAGTCTGTGCCCTCCTGGCACAACTTGCTTCTTATTTGGTCGTTGTCCATCTCATCGATTGCTTGTCGCAACTCGTTAGTGGCGCCTACGAAATTCGATCCGTTGTCGCTACGAATTTCTCGGACTGGTCCTCGACGAGCAATAAAACGTCTCAGCGCTTGAATGAACGAGTCCGTTTCAAGAGAATTGGCAGTCTCAATATGAACCGCTCTACTAGCCAAACATGTGAAAAGGCATCCATAGCGTTTAAGTTCCTTTCGGCCTTCCTTAATCACATATGGGCCAAAATAATCCACGCCAGTGCAAGTGAATGGAGGACCTGGAGTTACTCTGTCTTTCGGTAAATCAGCCATCTTCTGTTCAACGACAGGGGCACGGTGACGGCGACAGGTAACACAGTTTGCGATTAAGTGACGAACAGCAGCATTGGCACCTGGGATCCAGTACTTTTCCCTCAATTTAGCAAGTGTATGGCCGCGGCCTGCATGTGCTAAACGTTCGTGGAAGTGCTGGACGATCAAATTAGTAACCCGGCTCTTACAAGGTAGAATGACAGGATGTCTTGTTTCTTCTGGGAGATCATCAGCCCGGCCGAGACGACCGCCAACACGTAAAAGGCCTTCATGGACGAAGGGATCCAGGCGAGTAATAGAACTTGTCTTCTTTAGCACCATTTTAATTTGCTTTGCCCGACCCCGTTGGTCTCCGCCGTCTTTGCTGCTGACTTGTCTGAGAGTGTCAAACTCCTTACTGAAAGACTGTGACTGCACAAAGTGGAGGATGGCGATTTCAGCCTCTTTAAACTCTTGCACTGTAAGTGGCGTGCAGTGATGAACCACTCCTTTCGTTTCGGCTCTTGCTGGCTTCGTGTTCGTGTCTCGACAACGGTCTGGATCTGCCGCAAGGCTGGCAAGGCTTTCGTTCTCCTGTCGCTTACGTAACACGGTCTTAACTCTGAGAAACACGGCCACTGACAATTTCAGACGATACCAGCTTGAGTGGTATTCAATCAACTTGTTAACTGTAGCAGCTGAGTCCTCCGTTACCATGATACCAGCAGAAACAACCTTTCTGACCTCCGGGTCGTCGTCCGGAACTTCCCCAACAGGAAAGGGCTGCTGTGGCCACTCTGTTTCCGGTTTCCATAGAAACTGTGGGCCCCTTATCCAACGTTGCTGCTGGAGAAGCGCGGCAGCGGATAACCCCACTTGAGGCGTCGTCTGCTGGGTTACTACTGGTGTCGACGTATCTCCATTGGGCGGGGCTTGTGAAGTCTCTAATCAGCTGAACACGATTTGCAACGAATACTTGGAATCTCTTCCGCTCATTTCCGATGTAGCGGAGAACCGTGGTCGAGTCGGTGTGGTAGACGGTAATGTCAGGCCTGACCTCTAACTCTTCACATAGCATTTGCCCCACACGGACAGAAACGGTTGCAGCGGTTAGTTCTAACCGTGGGACTGTTTAATAGCTGATTGTTTGCAAGGCATACTTGTCGGAATGGCCGATGACGACCGCATGTCGATCGCTCTTGCTCGTGGAGGACCTTGCATTCATCAACATCTGGGCCTGCAGAGTCAAGAACGAACTGCATTGAATTCCCTCGCAGCGAGTTTCGTCCTCGTCGACCTCCGAGCGGATCGTCACGGTACCGCGAGTATTGCCGCCGTTGAGCAATGCCTTTCGCGCAACGTCCCGCCAACAGAAGCAGGCTCGTTTCTCCGGACCTCGAGACAGTGCCTTCTCTAGCCCCGGGGACAGTTTGGCGATTTCCAGGACGTCCACTCCCGGAGTATCCAGCACATGCAACCCGCCGACAGAAACGCTCACGTCCACGGTGCCGTAAAGTATGGCCGGTTGCGACGGGAATGCGATGGGTAACACGTTGGACGGGTCGTGAGATGCATTGCACGCGTACCCAGGCGCGTCAGGGGGTAGGGTCCAACGGTAGAACAATTGAAGGCGATCCACGTTCTCGTCTGGCAAGAGTGCCACACGCGTCGCGGCATCGGCTGCAAAGCAATCCACTACCGGCCAGGAATCGCGTACTTCATTTTCCTCCACGACATCCAGTACGCGACAAGAACTGATTTCTTGGCCTTTCCAAATTGAGGTCCACTTGTCAAACTCGAGAGCACGCAAAGGTATCCAGCGGCGATCAGTGTCACTTATAACCAGGACGCGATAGGAAGGATCCAAGAAGACAAGCCACGTCGACGACGCACTATCGACAAGCATGGACTTGTCCGGGACCCGAGTTGCCATTTTGGATGGCGCGTTTGGACGATGCGACGAGGCCGTGAATACGACGCGCGTGTCTTTGCACCGTAGGACGTTGGCCAATTACTCGGCGACCGACAAGCTAGGCACGTTTAACTTCCGAGTACAGGTCGGTGGAACGGCCTACCGAGTGTCGGCACTAGGCAATCGATTTGCCCGTCTAGTAGAATCGTCCCTTGCCCAAGTAGTCTCGGAGGAACGACAGCAACAGGCTGCTTGCTCCATTCACACGTACGACGAGTATGTCTCCTGCCTTTTCGAACGGGGTGTCTCGGTGGCAAGGGCGACATTAGATCCTATCCGAAGAGCAGAGACAGACGGAGACAGACGGATGACCCTGGTCCGAAACGCCATCTCGGCATCGTTTAAGTTGGTAAAGGAACGAGGTTGGTTCCTGCAGCCATTCCAATGGCGTTACTTGCAATGCTTCCTGTTGGGGATGTTCAGACGCATCATCGGTGCGGATACCAACCGATACGTCCACGAAGTCTTGCAGCTACTGCATTTGGCGACACCCGAAATGACCGCCTACGATCCCAAGTTTCCAGACCCAAGAATCGCCCGGGAGATGAGTCGCATCTTGGAATCCATGAGCAATAAGGTGTATGTCATAGTTGCGCCGAGACGGAGTGGCAAGTCAGTGTCGGTGGACTTGGCCATTGCTATGGACATGGCATTTGCAGAGAAAGACATGTATGTCTTATTGATGGCCAACACGTTGGATGCGGCCCATCAGCATCTCCAGCCCGTGAACGACCACCTTTGCACCTTGCGCGATCTGGGACTCATCGGGGACGTGCGCGTTTCAAAAAACGCCCGGGACGTGAACATCTCATTTGTCCAGGAGAACAGAAAATCCATCTTCCACATCATTGCCGGAAATCCAGACGTGAGTATCGCTACTTTTTTGTGTAAAAATTATTTTCGCCTTTTGTCTTTGTTGTTTTTATTTTGCCGTTGTTAGTTTAGAGCATTTAGCGAGGCAGAGGCGTGTGCGCGCATAAGGCAAAACGGCGATGTCGGCGATGGCAACTGTCCCCGGTGCTCCGGGACAACAGCAACAACAACAGCAGTTCACTTTCGATCTCGACTCGAGTCACGGAGACCCCTACAAGAAAACCTTTGTGTTTTCGTTTGCCGAGACGGATGGTTGGAATGCATTGCCGTTGCGGGACAGCACGCTTCCCACGGGTTCAGTACTACTAATCGAACGCTTGGAGGTGATCAGTGCAGCGGCATGTGGTCGGCCCTACCTGTTGCTGCACGATGACGGTCGACTGGTGGGTCGTCCAACGACGTCCGTCGAAGGAACCGATTTGCCTCCACCGCCTGGATTTCCCAAATGGGCCGAATGGACACCGCTCGTGCACGGTTTATGCGGGTTGAGCGAAATCGATCGCAACGCGATCGTGGGTCCCGTGGAAGCTCTGAACGAGGAACGATTTTACATGAGCGAGCTGTGGATGACCCTGACCCAATTGGTGCAATCCCAAGAGGACGACAGCAGTCACTATAGACTTCGCAGGTGGCAGGCACAGATTGGGGCTCATATTTCGCCCAAAATCCTCCCTAGCATACGTCACGGCAGTGTGGTGCAGTGCCTCAAGCAACGGTACTTGCAATGCCCCCTGGTCAGGACCCGTCCGGAACGTCCCCTCGCGGATCTCTACGTTCATCTGCGCTCGGACAAGAAGGAACAAAAGGACAAGGAACAGGTCGTGCACATGGCAGTGACAGTGGCGGGGAAGCGCATCTCTCACGTGCGCCCTGCCCAAAATACCGCATCTCACTTGAACGGTCAGCTGAACATCGAGGCTTTCTTTGACAATCTGATCCATCCCATTGAGAACGGGGTGGATTTTGACGAGTTCTTTAGGCGAGTCCCCATCCGGTTTCACAGGGACCGGTATGCCATGCGGTGAACGAGAGAACAATAAACGCGACATGTCTTGCAATGAAAAAAAGGAACAAGATGAAACCGTGTCCTTTATTCTGTGTACTTTACGCGGCGTTTGGTTGTGAGAGTATGGCGGACGTTGGACTCGTAGAAGTGTCGGGAGACGGTGGTCTGTTGCACTTCACCCCAGAGTCCCCATCGTCTCATTGGTTCTTTTCGTTGCCCGTTGGTACGGAACTTTTTATCGGAGATGAGGCCGTTGTATTTCAGCGCTTACCCGAAGGTGATTTGATCGTCGAACTGCATCTGCCTCTCGCCTCGATCGATGCATCGGACATCGCACCATTGGTCCGTTGTGAACTAGGATGCGATGAACGTATCGAAGCAGTGGCATTTGACGGCCGATGTAAAGTGACCTTACCACCAGCATGCATTCGATTAATTCCGCGATTCAGACGACTGGTATTTTGTCTGCAGTCGGGAGAGTTTGTTGTGGATCCGTTGGATCGTCCATTCACCGATCTCGGCGATGCAGTCTCTGCGCAGCGACTCCACGGGGACACCCCCTACAATGTCACCGTCACTTGTTAAGCTGCTCAGCGAGGCAGCGCTTGCACCTGTCGTTCGCGACACTTCTGTTGACATTCTTCAATGCACGGAATTGACGCACGATGCCACTCTGGGGTCTGGGACGTTTGCCACTTGCGTCTCGGCAGTGAAGGGGAAAACCGGTCCATGCGTAGTCAAGATCCCGCGATTTCTCGATTACGACCAGTTTGACAGAGAGTTGACGGCAATGCTGCGATGCAATCGACACAGGAACAACCACATCGTGCGACTGTTGTGGATCTGCATGCCACCAGATGATACGGTCGGGTTGCCAAGATTCGTGTTACCTCTCGTAGAAGGTATCGTCATGGGCCTGTGGCTGTCGGGTCCAATCGAGAACGTGAAACTGGCCGGCGTCTACGTGGTATGCCAATTGCTCGAAGCGGTCCTTTTTCTGCACGTAAAGGTCGGGATCATTCACGGCGACTTGAACATGAAAAATATCATGATCGCGCGCAATCACCACCTCACTCTGATCGACTTTGGAAATGCAAGAGATGCGGCCAGGGGTCGACCCCGTCGATGGGTGCACGCCCAATACGCGTTTTCTCCACCAGAGGCATTGTGCGAACGTTCATGCGAACTCATCTTGGCAGAGACGCACGTAGTGGGCGTTCTCGTGATCTGCATCGAACGCCTTAAAACGGATGGTCTGTGCGATTGCCCCCGGCCCTTTGATATTCATAAAGACTCGGGCGAGATTTCAGCCATTGCCCGTCTTGTCCAATTTTGGGGTCGATCGAGGTTGTTTCCGTTCTGGAGTGCATTTAGGAGAAAAGTCGGCCAGCGCATCGAGGAGATCAACGCTCGTGACATGCTTTCTATCGGCGGCAAAATCGGTCGGATCGGCGTACGCCTGGCCCACCCCGTTCCAACCTCGAGAATGTCGATCGAGAAGGCATTACGTCATTTATCTGTAAGCTGATTGGTCAATAAAAACATAAAGGTCGAATGCAGGTCTCGATGATTTCACTTTTTGTTTGCCGCGAGTTCATCCACAACAAGTCGGCATGAGAGCTGTCCGCGGAGCACCCCCGCTGTACCGAGAAGAGATTGCAAAATTGAACCTCGCCAACGCGCGCGCTCGCCGAGCTTTGAACGGTGGCTTTCCCGTGGCCGCAGATTCTACCTGGGACAAGAATCGCAATCCCCGAGTCTATACCGTGTACACTCCTTACGCGGAGAAGTCGTCCATGACGCTGATGGGGACAGACTTGCCTCGGCGTACCTCTAATATGTGCGCGGTGATCCAGGACGAGACTCTGATGCAGAGAGAACCGACTACGCCAAGCGATCTTCTCGGACAATTCTTCATCGACCCATCGCGAGCAGTCTCTTACGCCAACAAAAGAGGCATTCAACCCTACGAGTACGCCGACCAGGCGACAAGCGACCTCGAGTCTCCGACAAGAGGCTTCGTTGGAAACAGCGACACCCAGACCGTCCATCCACCTTCGATTGTATTCGACGCGCAGACAACGCTGTGTTTAGCCACGACGTACCGACTCCGCATGTCGGAGAGGGCGGCGCAGACGCGGTCATTCTCACCGGCGACTTGGCGCATCTCTGGCAATGTTCTCGCATGGCGAAGATGCCTTTGCAACAGAGCATGGAAGAAGTTTTTTGCGATATCATCGGTGCCAAGGAAGGAGGGTCGTTTGAGGAACGTATCACGAGTTCGATGAAACGGATCCGAGACGTACCTTCCTTTCACGTGACAGATGTTACCAGAAACGGCGTGGATTTCACCAGGGTGACGCGGAACGCGGTGTTGACGACTAAAAGCATTCCCTGCATATTGAACGACGCGTTCCTGAAGCAGATCAATGCAGCCATGCGGGCGTTGTACCCAGTAAACGAAGAACCCATCATGCCAATGTCCATCTTTCACGACATCAGCAACGACCACCGAGATGGTCTCGTGGACGGACAGGTCGCGAAACTGCTGAAATTGGTGGAGGGTAATTATCGCGATTTGAACAATGTGTTAAAAATAGCGCGATAGTTCAAGCAGCGACTGACTGATAGCGTCAGTTATCACCGCTACCTGGCGTGCCCGATATGCGGACAAGATCTCACGTCTTTATTTTCTATCCAGCAAGAAGTCACGGCCAAGGAGTCGAGTCTGTGCCACTGCCAGACCGATATTCAGAATGTTGGCAAGTTCGTGACGGTTAAGGTGAAGAGCATCCGTCGCACGTACAGCCTGGATTGCTGCTGCCAAGTCCGTCGTGCCTGCCAGGGTTTGCCGCAGTACGATAAAGCGGAGAACAGGATCGGCATCCTGGCCGAAGATCAGGCCAAGTGCATTTTCGAACGGCCCTGTGTCATTGCCGATTACCTTCAACCGCTGATGTTACCCGACATCGGCAACCAGCGGGGGAAGTATGACAACATGTCCGCAACGATCTACTTGCTGATTCCCTTCGATCGTCAAGCCACCCTGGAGTATCTCGAGGCAGAAGGCATTCAAAATCCGCAGGCCAAGTTGTTGACGCTGCATAACGTCGTAGAATGCGTCATGCCGTTGTATTCGAACACCGAAGGGCTGGTGGAGTATCGGTTCGAGGCATTGGCCTTTCGAGGGAAACTGACCATCTCGGTGCAAGCGTATGGATCGACACCGACCGGCCGCGTTCCCTTGTTTGATCCGGAGGCTACGACGAAACGACTGTGTCTCGAAATGCTCGGGGAAGACGGTCGGGTGAAACTCCACGACTACCAACATCAACTGGAGTACAATAAAAAACGATATCTCAAGACTCAAGGAACGATGTTCACCATCACCAATTTCAAACGATACAAGTCTTCAGAGAGAAGAGATGCCCTGCCTGTCCAGGAGCGGACCAACTGGGACGAGTACGATTTCACTCTGGTGGGCGCCATGGCAGCTAACCTTACACGCTGTGCGAGCTACGCGGGACGACCGCTGATGTCACCGAATCGTCTCAACTTTGGCATCGTGTCCGATACTCGGCGGCAGCAGGCACAAACGACGGAAAGGTGCGTTCGCGCAAGGTCGAACCAACGCAAAAGAAAACGCTCCGAGTCGCAGACGGATCCAAGGTGGGAACAGAGAGAACGGTTGAACGAGTTGGAACAGGCCTTAGTGGAAGAGCGCCAACGTACGGCTCAGCTGACAGAACAACTGCGACAGGTCACGGTGATGTCGGAGTACCATGAATTGTGCAGCAATCTCGACAAGGCAGAGAACGAAAAATTGATCAAGGCCAACGAGGCAGCTGCCAGAGATTTTGCAGCTTTGAAAGCCGCCAGAGAAGAGGAGAGAGAAGAACTGGAGGCAAGAGCGACTGCCTTGAATTCAGAACTCGAAGAGTTTCGGAAACGGAAAAAGGTCAAGCGCAACAAGACTCGAGAGTTCTTGCAAGACGGTCGAATCGTATCGTGGCTGCCCGGATGTGGGGCGTCTGTAATTGCAGTGTAAAAATGGGGAACACGAAAATGAAATGTCTAGACGATAAAGAAACGAGTCTGATGCGTTTGCAATCTTTATTGACTAACCAAGACACAACGATGCGCGGCAATGATACAAAAAACTAGAAAAACTAAACTGAAAAAGGCCAAGCGCAACAGGACTCGAGAGTTATTGGAAGACGGTCGAATGTTATCGTGGCTGCCCGAGTGTGGGGTGTATGTGATTGCAGTGTAAAAAATAGGCAACACGAAAATAAAATGTCTAGACGATAACGAAACGAGTCTGATGCGTTTGCAATCTTTATTGACTAACCAAAACACAACGATGCGCCGGCAACGATACACAAACTAGAAAAACCTAAACGTAAAACTAACTCATCATTGCAACGACGACAAGTTATCGTCACTGCAATCTTTTGAAATCAAATATTCTTCTGTTATATTTCGAGCCTCGCCGTCAAAACCGGCCAAGTCAAAATCACTTGCTCGTAAAGTGCAAAGTAAGTCGTCCATGCGTTGGACGGCATCCTCCGAAGGAACGTCTATTTTACCATCCTCGCATTCGTCGTGGCAATGTTTTCTCCGTTTGGAACTGTTGGACTTTTTGTACTTGCGCAAGACGCGTGTTAGCGACTTCAATCTGCCCACTTCCTCGAGAACGGACGGCGTGCAGGGAATACCAGTCGCGCGAAAAAATCGCTCGTAGCAAGCTTTGTACAGTTTGTCATCTAAGTGCTCTGGATGAATCAAACGCAACGGTGTAAGTAAAACACGCCGACGCATCTTTAGAGCAGCTTTCGTTGCTTTCGAAATTAAACGTTTCTTTTTCGGGCGATGCCTCTTTTTCGCGGGAGATCGTCTTTTCTTGCAATGTTTGGATGGCCTCGGCATGGATACCTCTCGTTGTCTCAGGGATGTCCCTTTCTACGCAACGCTTTGAAAGTGGTTTGAGCTTTTAGTACGCAGCGAGACATGCCCTCGCGTTGTAAAATGTTCTTTAGCACGGGCGACGCATTGAATTCGTCGTAGATCGTTCGCTTACCCGGGCACACTCCCTTGAACGATTTCACAAATCGTAAGAAGAGAGCAGTGTCTTCACTGGACCATTCTCGCCGTATGCGGGGTGGGGCCCGAAGGACGTCAACCGCGACAGGAGAAGAGTTCGCGGGTGCAGGTCGGATCGTCCGCAAGGTCGATCGTAATGTCCGCGGTGGTGCCGGAGGGTCAGTGTCCATCATCGCTGGTTCCTCGTGGTTTGTATCAGTCTCGTTCCCGTCGTTTGCGTCTGGCGGATCGAGCTCGGTCGCACCCTCTGGTTCATCGCTCGCGCTCGGCGTGATCTCGTTCGAACCCCCCTCCAAGATGCGTTCCAATGCAGTGTGAGCTCTGGCCCCGACGGCAGTCAGATTTTCTCGCATGTACCAGAGGGCGGCCGTCTCTTGCGTATGACACAATAATTTGCGCAAGTCGCTGTCTTCGATGCACGAGCGACCAGTCTTGGTTCGCTGCTCCTTGTTCGACTGTTCTGCCTCGGTGACAATGCACTTGCGAAAATCCGTGCAAGAGACGCAGAGATCCTGTCTCACGCCCGAATGTTCCCACAGCGCCGTCACTCGAGCACCGATGGTGCCGCGTTTGAAGGGTTGCCCGCCGATATTGACAAACAGGTGTCTTTCCTTTTGCGAGGCAACGACCGTGGATCGAAAGTCTCGAATGTAGATGCCGATGAATTTGTGCAGTCTCTCGTCCATCGTGACCATGGCTGGTCCATCCATCTGTCGTTTGTGCTTCGGGACCAACATGACAAAACAGTTTGCAAATTCAGAGTCGCGACGGGCTCGATTAAAATGTTCGATGGTGGCCGTCTCTAACGGTCTAGGACGCGAACCGCACGGCACGGCCAGACGTGTAATTAGATAGTCCCGTGCCCGGGTAAATTGATAGACGCCATCGCACTTGCTCCCGGGAAGAAACAGAGACTCTGCCTTGGTTATCACCGGCGATTGCAAAAACGCCCGCAGGTCCTCTCGAGTCAGACGACGTTCGCATTCCTTTAGGTAGTATTCATTCCGTTCGACAGACAGATGCTTCAAGATGGTGGCTCGCCAGCCGGAAAACACCCCGATGGTGTCGCTTAGAATCTCGCAAGTCTCTTCGGAGGGGCGTAGGTCGTCATCGTTTGGCTGGCGACGCCTCTGGCGTTTGACGACAAACTTTAAAAACTTGTTGTAGCTGTTAAGGCACGAAAGAAGCGTTCCCGCAGCCGCGGACTTATTCTCGAGTCGCGGTGACACCCACAGATTCCATACGGCGCGCCCACCTTCCCCTGCAAGCGCTTCTATGTCCTTCCCGTCTGGATCGATGCCTTCCAGTATTTTGCGCATCTGGTAGGCATGTTGGAACCGAACGTTCTCCTCCTTCTGGCCCTCGTCGACGGTACCGAGATAGTTGTAAAAGTCTACGAGGAATCGGTGGCGCACCGAGGCTATGCGCTGAGTTTGGAAAAAACTTCTCGCATTCGATGGTACGTAATCCTCGTCGTCGTTCTCCGAGTCACTTTCTGTATCCAACTCAGGGGGTATTGTTTCAATGCTAGGCAGTTTGTGAGGTTCATAGGGGATTGCGCCTTTTCGGAGATTGTCCAGTTTAACCGAATTTTTGATTCCACGCGTCGTCTTGAGATGTTTGCGCAAATGGCAAGTGAGAAAGGAGCAATCTGTTATCGGACACCAGCGGAACAATAACCGATTTGATCCCCTCCTGTTCGATCCCTTGTCTGCAACTTGAACCAAATAGTCAATCAGTTTCGGGTCCACCTCGTCCTCGTGTTTCTTGGAGCCGAGGTGGCGCTTCAGATCGCCTCCAGAATAATCACAATCTTTCAATGGACAGGAACGAATTTTGTGATGTTTCTGATGAGACATGTTGCTTTGGTTTGATCCGGTAGAGAACGTACCGGTTTTTATCGCATTCTCGTTGTCTCGTTCTACGTCACCGATGATCTCTTGGATGCACTGCATTCGTCACGCTTACGTAGAATATACGACACAAGTACGTCTTTCTTGACGTCACCACATGATTGTCTCTTTTAATTGTAAAGCACATCACGAAAAACTTGAAATGATTCCGCCATCGACAGCATCGACAGCATGCAGGCCACCAAAGACGAAAGGCAAGCGACCCGGCTTCAGACCGATATTGCCTCCTGGTGAATACCTCGCACTTTCTACAATATAATTATAATATAATATATATAGTATATATATAATATATATATATATATATTATATTATATATATATATATATATATATATATATATATATAATATAATATATATATATATTTAACAAATAGATTCCATTTGGCCGTGTGTCTGTTCAGTTATAGATCACAGATGACGTCAAAATGTGGTAAGAACAAAAAACTGGCACACGAGCCGTAGGCGAGTGTGTCACTGATGTTCTTACCACATTTTGACGTCTTCTGTGATCTATAACTGAACAGACACACGGCCAAATGGAATCTATTTGTTTTATACAATGAACAGAAAAGTAAAAAGAGTAAAATTACGAACTTGCCTCGTAGTGCTCGACTGTTCGAAGATTTCTTCCAGTTTAGGTATTTTTAAAGTCGCCAAGAACACTTTTCCTCTTGGTTTCTTCTTTTTCTTACTTGTAAACAGCTCCTGCTAAATATTTTTGGAGGCTTTCACTTGCTCAATCCAGAATAATCTCGCAAACATTTTCAAAATGGTGCGCCATGTTGGACAAAACAAAGCTAACAGTTTTTCTATGACGTCAGCCGTGCGTCTGTACTCTAATAGATCATAGGCAACGACCAATCACAGAGCGCGTAGTATTCAGTTCATTGTATAAATATATATATATATATATATATATATATATATAAGTATAAACATAAGATCACCTTAGTTTTCACGCGTATTATCTCATCCGTTTCGGCCTGGTTGATTCAACAACAGATTGACACCAAAGTTATCGTTCGTCTCGTTTTCTCTTTATTGTAACTCGCACTACAAGAGGGACAGCAATTTAACGTCGGTGACTATAATCACGCAACCACCCGAACATCATGTCTTTGTCTCTTCCAGAAATCCCTCGCATTCTCTATTGCGCAATCCCTTCCAAGAATCCCACGAAAGATGATCAACTCCCACGACTCTTGCAATCACAGAGCGTAGAAGCAGCACTGATCCGGTTGATGACTCCTACCGGTAGCCTATTGGCGGTCACCCACGACGAGCAAGTCAAGAAGAAACGTTTGTATGCGATCCAAGTAGAATGTGTCTGGCCGAAAGACAAAGCCAAAGTCGTATTGGACCCAATCGCTGGAACGATCGGTTTGCGCGGTGAAGGGTTTGACGTCAGCATCAAGACGAGAGAACAGGGAGGTTTTGTGTTTGTGCTCCTAAATCCCTATGAAGTCGTTTATCGTGTCGTCTACATACCGCAGTCAGGCTCGCCCGTGATCATCGCCTCGAAATCAAGTACTGGTGGGCGACAGAAAGGCGACCCGCGCGAACCTCAAGAAGAGGTACACTCGCTAGTTTTGAAGCTCAACTGGTCGAGGAATCTTCTGGACGAATTTTGTCTGCTGAAGATTGCTACCAGTCACGACAATGATACGACCTGGGCGAAAGAACAGGTTGTCCCCATCCTCGAGAGAATGTGGACCGTCACACGTTTGGATGAAAGAAGTTGTTGGCGTTGCATTCTGAACAGAGGAGAATCCCCATCGGAGATGCGACTGAGGGTGCTGTTTCTATCCTTTGGGAGAAAACCGCCCAGTCAAGACAGCGATGTTAAGGTGGTTCACGACCCCTCGATTACCTCGGGGGAGGCAGTAAAAGACGACAGAGAGGAAAACAAGGAAGGGTCTGTTACCGAGATATGCCTCCGGCCGTCTCACCTAATCGTGCGCGGCCTTTGCGATTCGTCTGCGCTTCGAAAGGCAGTGAATGGCTTATCGGCTCTCGTGAAGCAGATGGATCTGGGAGGGAGTGGAATATAAACGCGACTCGTTTCTTAAATGCGTTATTTTATGATGGCATTACTAAATGCACAGACACGAGCAGGACAGTTTTAATAGTTAGCATCAGACACAGAGGAAAAAATAAAGACAACACGAGTCAGCTGTCGTGTCTTCCGCGTTTGAATGCTCTACTTCGTGCCCTCGTCTGTGCACCGTCTTGATTCATGAAATCAACCACAGTGGAACAAGTTGCCTCAAACGTTAGCGGTTGATACCGACCCTTGATTCGATCCATCCACTCGTCCGTAAGAGCCTCCGTTTCTGTATGGATGGCCTTCTCCCTAGCCTCGAAGTCGGTCTCGTGAATGGCAGCAAACTTCTCCTCTATCTCGCGTAGCTTTCCCGTGCTGGCAAGGTACATGCAAGTGATGTACCTCGATTCGTGTTGTCGCGGAAACGTGGTGACCCGTTCGCGTTTCACGCCAAGCGTAGCAGCGTGCGCCTCTTGCATCATGGCTAGACTGGCCGTTACAAAATCGTGCGTTTTCTCTGGAGCCAATTCGACTCGAGGAAGTTGCCCGCCGTGCGCTGACCTGACCTCCTCCACTTTCACCACATCGAACGGTGGTCCCGTGCCTCTCTTGTTAAAATACAACACGGTCTTGCGGTCGGTTAGGTTCTCTCGCAAGCACCGCGACGCAAACTGCCGCAGGACTCCGGGAGCGGTCGTCATTGTTGTACAAAGAACGTCCTCCAGCCGCGACAGGATCGACACGTGCAGCCACGCACCGGACGGTCGGTCGTCGAGGTCCTGTTCGCACAGGAACGCTTCGCACGACGTTGTATACTTTGCGTCGACGCGCGGAAGATTTGCAGCTTGTAGCCCTTCCAAGAGGTCCGGGTTGTCTCTCGCGTCAAACGTCCAATACTCGATGGGAAAATCAGGGGGAGCGCACACGCGACGCGTGGTGTGCCATCGATTCCTCTATTCCAAGTCGCAGGATGAGCACCGCCTGATGAACATACACCATGGTGCCGGTTCTGTAAAACGCCAAGAGATTCCTGTTCGCTTCTTGGTTGGAAATGGATCTCCAAACGTGTCTCGCACACGAACATCGAGGATGGTGGCGACCAACACCGCACATTGGTTCATCTGTTGAACTTTCACATATCCTAGATCTGCCAGAACGTTGTCGGGGTCCTCGGCGGATGCAAGCATCCATCGACGCATCAACCTAAGTCGAGCGTGATTGAAATCGCAGCTCACTGTCACCGTTCTCGAGTCGGGTGCAAAGTCCTTTACCAAATTGGTGCCATACCGAGAAGTCCAGTAATTGGGTCGAAGGTGGGCCAGGAAGAGAAAGAAGCGGTTTCCGTCCTTGCCGTATGTCCCCAGATCGCATGTGACAGTATGCCCGGGAAATCTGCGATCGTGCGTGGCATGGGCAGGCAGTTCATTCACGACCTGCGTGATCCTATCTTGGATGTCGAGAGTCAACTTGTCGACCAGATGTAACATTTCCGATTCGATCACGACCTCTGCAACCATCCTGGCATCAAATGTCAACTGCAGCAGTGAGGAACCGTGCGCTCCTTCCCGAGACCGACCTCCCGCTTGATTCGTAAAACCAAACACGGGAATCCCATCGCGTGTGATCGAAGAGGACATAGCTTCCAGGACGTTGCGGATGTCTTTCTTCTCGATCGGAATGCGGCTATTATTCAAAACGTCGCGGATTTGCGTGTAAGTTATGTCCGATACCACAAACACCTTGCGTCCTTGTCTGGTTTCGACCTTTGCTGGGTCGACCAGCGACCTCGAAATGGCTCGAAAAATTGGGTGGTACGCATTCTGATCGAGGCATTCCAACGAGACCACCGCGATGTAATCCGCGGGACTCCGAACATACACTTCTTGTACGCGTCGAACCAATTCGTGAAGCGTCGTGGCCTTGAGGTCATCGACCACCGTCTGCAACATCCTCTGATTGTACTCGTCCAACGTCTCTCGAGAGGCATCGTGCTCATTCCAGGCTGTCCTGAAAGTATCCACGCATCCCAGAACCGTCAACACTGCGCGGTGCATGGCCATCATGTGAACCAAAGAACGAATGTTATCGAGTAGTCGTCCTCGGCCGAGAAAGTTGGCATCTATGTGCATGGCACGAAGTTCCTGATCCACGACGTGAAAGACCAGCCGTTCCATGTCTGCGAGATAGTCGTCGTCTTCCAGCGTGCAACCGACAAACTCGAATATGGACACCAGAGAGATCATCAACAGTTTCAGCATCTCGTAATGCCCTATCTTGAATCTATCCATGCGCCGAAAAATGTCGCCCAGCACCATCCGGTCACCGGTAACTGCCGTCTTGTTGATGGAATGGATAACCATTCGGTCTCGCAGTGACGGACACAGCGCTAGGTGGTTTGCTAGGACGACAAAGACGCAGTT
Organism: Cladopsammia gracilis; assembly: GCA_022457155.1. NCBI lineage: Eukaryota > Metazoa > Cnidaria > Anthozoa > Scleractinia > Dendrophylliidae > Cladopsammia > Cladopsammia gracilis. The sequence goes on from JAJGOT010000723.1 coordinate 165,802, forward strand.
GAATATGACGTGTTGGATGTTTTGGCAGACTTTGTTGTCGTTCACATGGGCCCTGTACACTGCACTGATGCCAAAGTCGTGAAAGTTTTTCATCAGCGTGGACTTTTCGCTGCTGTCGTCCTTAAAGGCGCCAGACTTGTCGTTTCCACCGTCGTTTAATTCGTTGACAAATCCGATCCCGTCGCAGTGCAGAAGAGGATCGTCGTTCAAAGATTTCATAGAGGCGGTGGTCGTGGAATCCATCTCGCGGACCATGTCGCGAAGGGAGAATCCGTCCGTCTCGGTGATGCCGTGCAACACCGTCTTGGCACAAGTCGATTTTCCGTTACCCGGCGCCCCCTGCCACCCCACCCAGACACTCTTGGTGTCGATGGAAATTCCAGAAGTCACGGCCAACCGAAGTTCCACCGTTTCGACCGGCAGGTGAGAGTGGCACGCCACGGAATACGTCAGGCAATCGTTGATAAAGAGGCCGTCTGTAATTTCCACCGTTTTGTCGAATGGATCGTGTACGGCGATCACAAACTCACCAGTGTAATCGTTTTTTAGACTGTTCAGATGCATGGCGTGAAAATTGCGCCGGCGGTCGACCAGGGTCGCGTACGAACCCAACAAAGATTCCAGCGTCTTGCTCACGGGCTTGTTGGGATTTCGTACCGCATCCTCCACCAATTTACCAGTGAGCTCGGCAAACGGGCTGCGGTACAATTCCCGCACTTTGCTACCCGGTTGCAGGACGTCCGCCAACTTTTCCAAAACGCTTCGCAAGTCGGCAAAGAGCGGGTACATGCGAGTGACGTCGTCCACAGTTCCCTGCCTGTACGCAGCTGCGCTTCGAACGTCCCGCATGTCCCCCACCCGCTCTCGTCCCATGATCAGGCTGTAGGCCTCGAGTTTTGTTTGCATTTCATCCATGCGGGCCAGCGACCTACGATCGACCAATTCCTGCAATAATTGCATGCCCTTGTCGACTTGGTCCCGAGGAAACACCATGGTGTACAGGGGAGTATCGAAAGGGTGAAGCATGTGTCCATCGGGAACTTTCCAACCAATGCCTCCCGTCAAATCCAGTCGACAACGAGGAACCGCGTCGGTGGACGGTTCGAACACGCTCTCCCAGTGGTATCTACGGACGGCGTTTTGTAAAAAATCAAACGGGATGCGACTCCTTACAGGGAGCATCGGCCGGTCCTGGACCTCCTTGACTCTCTGAAGAAAATTTCTCAGGTTCGCCGGTGTTGACGAAATCAATCTGCGCGTCATCGAAGCCAAGGTCTTGACCGTTGATCGAGATCAAATCTCGAACTTCGCGATAGAGCGATAGAGCGATAGAGCGAAAAAAAAAAAAAAAGGTTCTGGCCATTCGAAACGAATTCTTGAAGAGAAAAGGACCAGAGAGTAACGTGACAAATCCCGTGGCAAACTCGTTCATGTCCTCAGTGCACAACAACCGCGACATGGTGCGGCGCAACTGAATGTAGCGGCACTCGTTACCGACTTCCTCCTCCAAGGATTCGCTGGCCTCCGCGTTGACCTCTCCATCTCTCTCCGCGTCGGCATCATCCTCCAAGTCCAAACCGATTTGCGACACGCGGTGATAACTCAACAGCCTCTGACCGAGTTCCTGCAGCGTCCTGTACGAACCCAAGACTTGCGGGGTGTTGCCATTCTTGCCTCCCAAACTCGCCACCGAAGTGCCCACTCCCTTGACGGGATCAAAGGTCCACGCCTCGGCTTTGAGGATGTCTATATTCAGAGGACTGACGAACAGTCGCCTGGGGTCGAAGTACCCTGCATTGGTCATGAGGATCAGAATTAAACAGGTGGGAAGAATCTCCACCAGAACGGTTCGCTTGTAACCAAAGTATATAAAGTGACCGTCTACAATTTGTGAGCGCAGTCGCAACTCCCGGTACGAGGCGTTCCTTTTGTTGATAAAACACGCAACATGGTTGTTCGGCGTGATAAAAGATGCGATTGATCATGTACAAGAGAGAGTATAGATCCAAGATGGTCTTGTCGGTGGTATTGAGCGAGATCCAGTTGGTGAAATCCGTATCGCTGCCGTTTACGTCCAAAACGAGAAATTGTAAATCGTCCTCCCACTCGATTGGCCTTGTCAATGGACTGGGCGGGATCAGATTAGCGGAACTGATTTGTACCTCTTGGCCGTAAAAGGTCGAGGGTTTACAACGGCGGGATCCCTTACTCATTCTCCTAAGAGAGTATCGTCCTCTTGATCGCGCGCTTTCACAACTAGATGGCAAGATGAATCAGCTCAGCATTTTGTCAAATGATGATTTTGGGGGTCGCGTTTGTCAAAAGTGCAATGCTCCCGAAGAGGAGTACGTCGTTACCCTACACGCGTATTCTGCCTTCACCAAGCGAGATGCCGCTCGAGGCGACACGTTGTTTCTCGCGGCCCAGACGCCGGACGATCGACTAGTGACGGTGGAGTTCCATTCGGGTGCCATATCGCCTCTTTTTGGAGCCACCCTCATTGCAAGGCATCTTTTCAGAGACAAGTCGAAACAGAGTGTTGCAAACGGCCATAAAAGAACATGCCCAAATCCGGACCTGCTCCCGAGCCGTGGATTCTGCCTGCGGGAAGACCAAAGATTTGGTAGAATTGCGACTACTTTCTCGATTTCGCTACACGACGGTTTACGAGCAACTGAGACAAGAAAATGTCCCGGTGGCCATCGACGGAGCAGACGATGCACTGCACGGCCTCGACGCTCTTCTCAACCTGGGAATTCCCGGTGCGTGTCTATCCCTTCGAATCCGAGCCGGTGCGGCCAGTCTCGTCGATACGTCGCGTTGGCAGATCAAGCGACCCTGCGGAGTCTGCGTTCACGGAATCCCGCCTCGTTTTTCACCCAAATTAACGGAGGTGGCCATCGGAATCGGCCCCAATCGCAGCGTCTGTGTCGGCTACAATGGCCAGGTGGCGTGGTTTGGCACCACCGAAAGCAAGGCATTTGCCAGAACCTTGTCCAAGATACGTCCCACGGTCGTTGTGGTCCACTCTAAGGAAAAGACCTTGCGCGAACTGTATCGATACGCACCATCCTTTTTTGCCACGCTCTTCTCCGTGTCACCATCCTGTATTCCTTTACTGGGAAACGAGAGTCAACGATTTAGTCCCGGTCTGGGAGTGCTGATCTTCGACGCGGCCACCATTCCGGGATCGTCGTTGGACGTCCGCCCGTGCCAGTGGCTTTGCGCATATCTCTCTCACAATTGCCTCGAAGAACGGTTGATGACTTATACTTATACACCAACACCCACCATCCCTCCACCAGCTACGAGACGTTCTCGGCCGCCGTGGTTCTCCACTACACCTCGGAACGCATGGTATGCGAAGTGACTCAGAAGGCGCGCGCACCTTACAACGGGGGACACAACATCCATCCCCGAGCGACGTACCTGGTGGACCATCCCGTGGCGGAGTTTGATTTTGTCAGCATGTATCCGACCATTGCTTGTGTCTGCAACGCAGGCAAAGATACGTACGTCGAAGACGGGGGGCATTGGAACTTGGGTGCCTTGGGCGGATTCGTCGCCAATCGGCGAGGAAGTCTCGCAAAAGTCATGGAGCAGCGATTGGAAGAACGGTTGCGCATACTCGATGACCCCACCATGCAAATACGCGCCAAGGAACTAAAGAAATCGATGAATGCCATCAACGGCATGGTAGGAAACAAGTCCAACCCGTATGCCGACACGCGAGTGGCAGGTTGTATCACGGCCACCGGGCGACGTTTGTTGCAGGCATGTCATCGCCACTTTTACGAAGCCACCTTGGCCGGGTACACGGATTCTCTCTTTGTGGAATTACCGCGTCCCCGGTAACTATCCGATGACGGAGGAGATCCGTTCGAAATCTGGATGTCTAGGGAGGTCGTCCAAGATCTAGAGAGTCGGTTCAAGGGAATCATTGCAGAGGAGGTCAGGAACATTGCTCCCTCGCCTGCGGCGACCGATGATGTCGCCATCCAATTTAAATGCAAACGCATCGCCGTGGTGGGATTGATGACAGATACAGCGCACGCGTATGCGGTTGCCTATTTGACCCTCCCCGCCACCGACGACAATTGGCGAGTAGAGGTACAAGTCAAAGGAACGCTAAAATCCACCGCCTTGAAATGCACTCGTCTGTTTCGCGACGCTCTGGTTCGAGCATCCATCACTGGCGAATTTTTGGTGGCGACGAACGACGAGACCCGTTTCTGCGATGTTCTTGGTCTTGCTTCCGTAGTACCGACGCGCGTCATGACGAGTTTTGGTTGGAAGACAGTCGTGCGACTCTCGACCACGTCAAGGTCGAGAGGACGGTTAGATGCTATCATGCAGTATGGGGACGGAAGAGAAACTCGCCATTCGTTTCTGCCTAGGGTGAACGGTGATGGACTCGTGGATGTGACGCACGTGGTTTGGCCGACCGAGGCAAAGGCCAGCGTGGATCGTCGTCGCATGACCGTAGTTGCTTTTGCCGAGTCGTTTGGTCGTCGGTTGAGTCGAGGTCAGCTTCCACTGGATGCGTATGCGGTCGACAGAGGAGGCAACGTTCTCGTCAGACTAGAGAAACGCTCTTCCAAGGCATTGCGGATGTCCGAAGCAGCACGATCGAAAAAGTACCACGAACGATGGACCGAGACATGCATCGACTCGTTGGTTTGCAAAGCGTGCGGTATTCCTTTGGAAAGTTCTTGTCGAACTCGGTACGGAAACCAAGAAGGAATGGAGCCGGCCTTCTACCACGAAAGGTGCAGTCCCATATGCACCCTTTCCATCGATCAAGTTCCTACTTCGGTCGTGTCACGTCACGTCCAGACTGCTGCGTCGGCAATCATCGTGGCCGGGGCGACAAACGCTTTCGAGGCAGTGTCACGTTTGATTGTTTTTCGCGACACGGTAAAATGCTTGCCAGTGGGCGAAGAACCACCAGTACGACCTTATGCCCAAGTGCTCGTAGAACTCAAGAAGGCTGCGGTGGACGGCAAGTCTTTGAACCAGTACGTGTGTCCACCCCAGGCATTTGCCTGCATCCCCGACGACCAAGAAGGGTCGTGGTTCTGTCTGCCGACGGAACCGACCACGGAGCCCGTTCTATCTCTGCTGCACGAAGCGGTGCGAGTCCATATCAAGCACGGACGGTTCGGCGGAGACGATGGCTTGCTCAGAGCGGCGGCCGACTACCCGGCTCATCGCCTGCGCGTGGCACCTCCACCCATCCTCGCTCGAAATGGCCAAGCCCCGGTTCCAGCTTGGGAAGAAGTCATGAACGAGTTGGCTAAGTCCGCCGAACGACCCACCCTCTGTACAACCGCCCAGGTTCGCTGTCAGACTTGCGATAGGGCTTTCTACCTCATGGTGGGTACGTGCGGTCACTTAGCTTGCGCGATATGTTCTGACAAGTGGAAGACGTGTGCCATCTGCGGAGGCAAGTGGCGTGCTTCGCGCTTTGACAATTCTCCGCAGATGAATTATCCACTCATGTCCAATATAGACGCACGGATACAGTCTGTCAAACCCACGTTACGATCTGTACGGTCTGACAAACTGTAATAGTGACCAGTCGGTCCGTTGACAGTCCGTAAATTGCTTCTCATTAAAGCAAGTACAAGCAGAAAAACACGGACAGATACAGTTTGTCAAATGGATCATACAGTCTGTACGACTCACTGATAATTATATGCATCAATCTGTAACGGGTGAAATGGTTTGACAGTCTGTACGGTCTGTACAGACCGTAAAAGCGGAAGTCGGTCTGTCGACAGTCCGTAAATTGCATCTCATTAACAAAGATGAACCAACGCAGCACAGCGAATTACACGTTTCAATAGACCGTGTGCAAAGGAATCACATGTTTCAATAGTCACAAATACAAACGAAGATACACAACGAAGGGTGAACCAACGCAGCACAGCGAAACTAAAGAACATGTATATATCTCGTTCTAAAAGCGTGTGCAAAGGAATTACACGTTTTAATAGTCATAAATACAAACGAAGATACACAACGAACGGTGAACCAACGCAGCACAGCGAAACTAAAGAACATGTATATATCTCGTTCTAAAAGCGTGTGCAAAGGAATTACACGTTTCAATAGTCATAAATACAAACGAAGATACACAACGAAGGGTGAACCAACGCAGCACAGCGAAACTAAAGAACATGTATATATCTCGTTCCAAAAGCGTGTGCAAAGGAATTACACGTTTTAATAGTCATAAATACAAACGAAGATACACAACGAAGGGTGAACCAACGCAGCACAGCGAAACTAAAGAACATGTATATATTTCGTTCTAAAAGCGTGTGCAAAGGAATTACACGTTTCAATAGACATAAATACAAACGAAGATACACAACGAAGGGTGAACCAACGCAGCACAACGAAACTAAAGAACATGTATATATTTCGTTCTAAAAGCGTGTGCAAAGGAATTACACGTTTCAATAGACATAAATACAAACGAAGATACACAACGAAGGGTGAACCAACGCAGCACAACGAAACTAAAGAACATGTATATATCTCGTTCTAAAAGCGTGTGCAAAGAAATTACACGTTTCAATAGACATAAATAGAATACAAAAGCAGCAGAATTTAGAAGGGAATTATCAAACGCGCGCGACTGACGAGCATTATTATTCCCCCAGTCAGGTTAAAACAAAGTCCCGAAAAGCAGCAGAATTTAGAAGAGAATTATCAAACGCGCGCAACTGACGAGCATTATTATTTCCCCAGTCAGGCCATTAAATCAAAATCCCGAAAAGCGGCAGAATTTAGAAGGTAACTGTAATTATCAAACGCGCGCAACTGACGAGCATTATTATTCGCCCAGTCAGGTTAAAAGAAAATCCCGAAAAGATGTATTTCGCTTGGGGCACGCATAACGGTATGCGTGTCATATGCACAGGAGTGGTATTTATACCACTCCTTGATTCACATTTGTTATTGAAGCCTACCAGCGACGAGGTTGTTCCACGGGGCTACTTTTCATATCTGCATATTTTTCTGGCACAGGTTATTATCATTATACGCACCAGTTATGCACAAATTGTGTTTACAATATAATCCCGGCATAGTAAATCGAACCCAATCGAACTAAATTTCAATCGAACTCAATCGAACTCAATCGAACTCAATTCATGGATTTAGTTCGATTGAGTTCGGCAATCGAACGAAATCGAACGAAATCGAACGAAATCGAACTCACCAAAAAGAAAAAAAAATCAATCGAACCCAATCGAACGTTCGATTTTCGAACTCGTGATTGGTGTAAAACAGGCGTTGAAAATCCATGCCCGAAGTGTAGCGCACGTGTTTCTCGTAAACGAAGAAATTCCGCAGAAATGGCTTCAGGTGCCCTGTGGATTGTAAGCTTCAAATGCGTAGTAAAAGGCTACCAGGAATGCCGCTTTGACGTCATTGTATTTTTGCATAAAAGTAACCCTTCGAGTTGTCTTGCCGCAATTGTAAGTTAGCTAAAAAAGAAAGGGTACAACAATTTCGGAAAACGCCCGCGGGAATAATGATAGTTCTGTTCTGTTCTGTTATGTTTTCTTAACTGCCGTGGACAGTTTATAAATGGGGTTTCTGTTATTGAATAAATTGTAAAAAACACATTCTTTTTGTGTTCGATTGAGTTCGGTTTCCGAACTCAGTCGAACACAATCAGATGGATTGAGTTCGATTGAGTTCGATTTGTTCGATTGAATTCGATTTGTTCGGAAATCGATCTCAGTGAAAGTCCGGTGTTCGATTTCGTTCGATTGCCGAACTCAATCGAACTCAATCCACGGATTGAGTTTGATTTCCGAACGTTCGATTTACTATGCCGGGATATAATGCAATCGCAGCATGTATTTCATCTTAGTTAGAATACATCATATTTAACTCGTGTGAGTGTTACATTGGAAATGATTTCTGTGCGGCTAATCGTAGCGCAAGAGAACAGAACGGCAGAATTTAGAAGGGAATTATCAACGACGATTATTATTCGCCCTGTTAGGTAAAACAAGATCCCGAAAAGCGGCAGAATTTAGAGGGGAATTAATCGTGGAATTTAATTTTTCTTAACCGATTGCGTTGCACAGTGTTGGTCAAAGCTTTCATTTTATGCGGTGGCTCCTAAAAGAGCCCTTTTATTTAAGGATGAGTCAGCCATCACTGCTTCGGCAGACCGTTGAGACGAAGCAGCTTATTATAGTCCATATCAAAATAGAACCAAGTGCTTCTTTTCGCGTCCATATTGATCACATTTTATTACGGAGAGTACAGACTTTAGTTTACGCTGCCATGCTGCCACACCGGATAATAGGTTTTATAATTTTCCAATTTTTGTCTCGCGTTATTAACAATAACGAAGCCAATGTATTATCCTTCTTTATCAGATTAATTTGTTTGTTAGAAGCCACCGCCTTGTCAACGATAACCCATTGGAAAGCAAGTATTTTCCAATAGTTCATCTCATTTTATTATTTCGAATTTTGCATATCTTTTTCAGCTGAGGCCTCTTATAGCTTGGCTATCTTACGGAAATGGTTAATGTACACAACATTTTAACAGAAAAATAGTTCAAAGCTACGGATCTTGTAACATATTTACTGCTCGTATGCAAATTTTGCCTCGAAATGGTCTCAAAAGACCGTTTGAGATCTTAAAGCCTGCCGCACACTTGAGGAAAGTGCTGAGCAAAATTCCTCGCGAGGCAGTTAGCTCAGCTGTTTCCTCAAGTGTTTCTGAGTTTTTCGCCTCGCGAGGCCGTGAGGCCAATATCTGTCGTGTTTGATATTTTTTGCTTTGTGAGACAAATTCCTCATCGTGTGCGGGCGCCGCGAGAATCTGGCTGAGCCAAGTTAATCGATCAGCCACGGCGAATAAAATTGCATGGCGAGCTCACGTGATTTCAAGCTCGACATTCAAGATGGCGGACGACGAGATAAATTATATATTTTTTTTGTTTGGGACAAATGCATAGATATAAGACTCCAAGACCATAGCCCCAGTCATACCAAGGGTAAGACACACAAAACCAAAGCCTGCAAGACTGCACTCTATTTTGGAAAAAGAATCACAGCACCAGCGAATGATGGAGATGAGGAAACAGAGCTCAGACAGACAATAAGACCAAGGAAACGGAGAGCTTTATAATGCCGACTCTCTCTTTTACGGTCTGTACAAACCGTACAGACCGTCAAACTGTTTGACCCCACACTCGGAGTATGGAGTGAAAATATTCTAAGTCCCCTTAATGAGATGCAGTTTACGGACTGTCAACGGACCGACTCTCTCTTTTACGGTCTGTACAAACCGTACAGACTGTCAAACTGTTTGACCTCACACTCGGAGTATGTAGTGAAAATATTCTAAGTCCCCTTAATGAGATGCAGTTTACGGACTGTCAACTGACCGACTCTCTCTTTTACGGTCTGTACAAACCGTACAGACCGTCAAACTGTTTGACCTCACACTCGGAGTATGCAGGGAAAATATTCTAAGTCCCCTTAATGAGATGCAGTTTACGGACTGTCAACGGACCGACTCTCTCTTTTACGGTCCGTACAAACCGTACAGACCGTCAAACTGTTTGACCTCACACTCGGAGTATGCAGGGAAAATATTCTAAGTCCCGTTAATGAGATGCAGTTTACGGACTGTCAACGGACCGACTCTCTCTTTTACGGTCTGTACAAACCGTACAGACCGTCAAACTGTTTGACCCCACACTCGGAGTATGTAGTGAAAATATTCTAAGTCCCCTTAATGAGATGCAGTTTACGGACTGTCAACTGACCGACTCTCTCTTTTACGGTCTGTACAAACCGTACAGACCGTCAAACTGTTTGACCTCACACTCGGAGTATGCAGGGAAAATATTCTTAAGTCCCCTTAACGAGATGCAGTTTACGGACTGTCAACGGACCGACTCTCTCTTTTACGGTCCGTACAAACCGTACAGACCGCCAAGCTGTTTGACCCCACACTCGGAGTATGTAGTGAAAATATTCTAAGTCCCCTTAATGAGATGCAGTTTACGGACTGTCAACGGACCGACTCTCTCTTTTACGGTCCGTACAAACCGTACAGACCGTCAAACTGTTTGACCCCACACTCGGAGTATCCAGCGAAAATATTCTAAGTCCCCTTAATGAGATGCAGTTTACGGACTGTCAACGGACCGACTCGTCACTATTACAGTTTGTCAGACCGTACAGATCGTAACGTGGCTTTGACAGACTGTATCCGTGCGTCTATATTGGACAACACTCGAATTATCACCCGACAGTGTTTCCTTTTGAGGCATGGTACCAGTACTTGCCCATTACTGGATGGTGCGTGTATTGCGGTCCAGATGAATTGCTGTACGATTCGTCTGCAAGACATATCATTGCCCTTGCTAGGGGCGAGACTCGTAATGATAATAATAATTTTTAATACTCTGTGAATATTTTTGAAGTGTCGACCGACAAGGCCAGAGACTTAGGGCCTTGTACGCCAGCAGCGGCAACATTTTAAACGTCGCCCATGATTAAACGAAAATCAGAGACACGAGTAGAGATACACTGCACACACAGAGATGGTAACAAGATTCAATTGCAAGATGAAAATACAACAACTCGGTACATTGTCTTAAAATTTTATTAATCACCAATACAACTAGTCACGACTTTACCGCTTTCGCACTCCAACGGTGATACATCCGTTGTTTTGACAACACCCCACCCGATTCCGTTTGGCAATTTCTTGGACGTATGGCACTGCGACAGCCTCCTCACGTGGTCGTCAGAAAGGCGACACTGTAGAAGCGGCACTCCACTGTCGCATTCAGAGATACAGACGCATTCACCCGGTTTTAAGGGTCGAAGTATGGGTAGCGGTTGCATCAACTTGTCGCTGATGGAATACCGATATCCCAAAGAGTAGAGCTTGCGTTGTAACAACTTAGGAACTACCTCCATGACCCGTTCATCACCGTCCGAACAATGCATGGGTGCATCGGAGCGAGCAGTGATGTTCCACAAAGTTTCTATTTCGTTTCCGGTAAGGCTACACAGCCCAAATTGCACAGAGTTGGTAACAACGAACCTGAACAGGCGATAACCTCGCGGGCCACAGGAACATTGCGGGAAAGAACACACACGCATACAGAAACACTTGGGGGCCGATTCCAGCGGGATGATAGGATCTCGTGTACTCCGGTCACCCGTTTCTCGAGAACACATCCACGCGGTACAGTTCACTGCAGCGATGGTGGCAGTTTCCCGATCTTGCAACTCGACGGGAACTATCGCGTGACGCAAGTCAACCGTCTGTCGCAGATTGGATGTTGGGTTGCACCGCAACGGTCGCTCCTCCCAGGCCTGCAGTAGACACGAAAGTTTCGGGACTCGACTAAAGCAATGTTCCAAGCAAACGCAAGTACCATTGCGCCACGCAGAGACGGCAAGTCCCGCGGGTTGATAAAACATGGGAACAGTTGTACGGACGAATCGGTACCCACGAGACGCGGCCAAGACATCGTAACCTGCTAGATGCCTCTTTGTCCAATTTGCAGGGCACTGGCTCTGTCCTTGGGAAGTGCCGTTGGCTTCACAGGGTACAATCGGGAACAAATCGTCAAAATGGTACAGCGCGCGCACGTCGACATGCCCAGTGCGAACGTCGATGGCTCTAGCCATCATCCCTCGTCGATCTATACAGGGACATAGCGTCGCGTTGCAAGGTGTCTGCGATTGATAATAACAATTGGAAAAACGGTTCACGTCCTCTTCCTTGTAGTTCAAATCGCATGGATCATTTGCAGGCGGTGGCGGAGAAGGCGGACAGGCACAGTGCACATATCTACGCGCATCGAGAATGCCGTAGTCTTGGCCACACGCAACGCGACATTTGGTCGTACCCACGCGCACAGCCGGTGCATAGGTGCCATTCTCGTCCAAGGCCACGGGCACGCACCACGGTTTGTCTTGTCCCGATGTTACAAACCGTCGCGTGCATCCACCTCCAAACAACTCGCAACCCTTATCCAGCCAGGTGTCCGATCCGTTATTGGGGCCAGTATCGCTTTCGCACAGCCTCAGCTCCACTGCAGTGTGATTCACGTCGCATATTGCCTGTCCACACTTTACGTACAAGAGAAGACCCGAATTCCCAAGACAACCGTACGGAACGGTACAAGAATCTTTATACGAAATGCCGACACCGGCAGTCAGCACCGACAATGCAGACAACATCAACATGACTCAAACGAGGGCTGCAAAGTCGTGAATGCGAGATGCGACGTGAACCACGTCTGTTATGTTGATGTCGGGCGAGTAGCAACCAGAGTTTATACATGCCTGGGTGCGCTTTACCCTGTTGATGTCCTTGGTCGCCAAAACGTGCCATTCGTTGTCGCTCCTCTTCAATGCCCTCGCCTTTTCGTGCCTGGCCTCATTTTTCAAGTGGCGATAGTGATCGAAAAAGTGCTTGCGTCGAGAGGCGTGTTTAGGGTGCCGGAAAGCCGGTATGTCCATTGCCAGTAACTGCAGAGCATCTTTGGGCGTCAATTTGATATCGTGCGTATATTCAAGGTCCCGGATTGTTGCCAAGACAGCCAACCGCCTACACATGGCCTGGTTCTGGGAACTAGATCCAAAATATTGGGTCATGGCGTCCAACTGCTCGCGCAATACGCGCATGGCTTCTCGCTGCATTACCAGATCCTTGGCGAAGGCCATGACGATCGTCGATGGACATGGAGGACCTGAAGGGGTTAGTAAGAGGTGCGGAGCGCTTCGTTCACAGAAAGATGCAAAGCGTTGTGTCGTCCACGATGAGACTCCTGTCATGATCATCCAAGGAGAAGATGTGTTCGATGCAATGTGCACGCTGGAAAAGCAGGACACTAGCAGCATCAGAAGTGGCATCCGCATCCGCGAAGAGCACGCGCACAAAGTACCCGTGAGAACGCGAGTATTCGGGGAGTATTCGTTGACCTTGACGGTCATCGAATGGCCATTGCGTCCATCCGAGACGACAACAATCGTGCTTCTCGAAACGATCCGAGACGTGTTGGAAGAGATCATTCGCGATAGGAGGCAAATCGACGGAATCACCCTCGTGGCAAACGAGCTCATCGTTTCGACGGAACGCAGTTTTTTTCTCTTGCTTCGTCGAAGCACATAGGGCTCTGGAAGAACTCGGCTATAATCCCCTAGCCGTCTTGCAACATTGCGACAATCTTCGGGAAACAATTGCCTTGCCGTTTGACACCTTGCACTATCCAGGTTCGTTTTTTACCGAACAGTCCTTGCATCGCCTGCTGTCCAAAAGAGTCGATCACGCGCAGAGATGAAACGGGCTTGGCCGGGAAATGCAGTTGCGGAAACTGGGTGCGTCGCTGAACCCTCGGATCGCATCGGAGAAATCGCAGAACGTTCATACCAGCCTCGAACAAACCGCGCGACTGATGATTCAATCCACGTCGATGACGCGAACGACAAGGGGTCGAATGCTAAGCAAGGGAAGAAACACTGTGACCAACTGCAGTTGGTAAAGGCGGCAGGTTGGCAAGAGGATCCTGAGATGGCAGCCGAGATTGCGGATGCCATGCGCGTGGCCGAATCGTTGGACTTCGACAACGACTTTTTCGAAAATTTCGAAGAAGACGAGGAGGAGGAAGAGAGAAGGAAAGACCCTCGTGGTGACGACGACAGTGTACGGGGTCCCGAGTACGTGAAGCAAAACTTTGACAGATTGTACGTAGAAAAGGTAGTCGGGTGGATAGAAGATGGAAAGAACGTGTTTGTTACTGGTTCTCAAGGATGAGGCAAGTCCACTTGCATCAAAAGAGTTATTGGCCAGCTGTATAGCAAGGGAGTGCATCTAGTTGTCGCGGGGTCAACCGGTACGGCCGCTGTCAATATCGGCGACACGGTCCTGAGCGAACTTTCCAAAGCAGCGAAAAACGATCTCATCTCAGAGGAATTGGTCGGGATGTTTGCTCCGGCTACCGCTCACATGGCTTTCGGATTGAAGCGCTACGAAACAACCGTTTTCGAAAACGTGAGGAAGAATGACGGAACGGTTAAAGAATTCATAGCCAAGTACGCGTCTCGACACGCCCAAGACCGCGAATGGTTTTTGAAAAAAGGACGATCTCTGTCTAGCGCCAGAAACGTTCCGGCGATCGCATTTGCGAAAGTGGTCATCATTGACGAGGTGTCAATGACGGACGGATTTGTGATGGAAGTGTTTGACGAGGTGGCGGATACGTCCCTCTTGCCGTTCGGTGGTGTGGTGATGGTTTTTGTCGGCGATTTTCAGCAATTACCACCGGTGGGCAGTGGTACTCGTCAGGATCCGACCTACCTGTTCGAGCACCCTAAGTGGCAGACTGGAACACTTGCTGGCGGTTGGGTCGATCGCGTCACAGGGGGCCCAAACGCTTTATCAGCTGTAAAATAATCATTTAATAAAATATTGTTACTTACCTGTTTTCCTGTGTCTTTTTGAGTCGTTTTGGAAAGGATTTGAATCAGAGCGAAGACGGTTGCCTTGCACGTTTCAAATATTATCTTGTCTGCCGACGACGCGCCTATTAAGTCTCAAGTTTCCATTATTATTAACTCGAGCTCCCATTATTATTAACTATTAACTCTCCTCGGGGGAGAATCTCGGGTTTCAATTTAACGGCCGCGAGAAGAGAGAAGAGAACAAGGGGTGAAACTCACTGAGAGCGTTCGTACAATCTGTGACTACAGTTGAGGTGACCAGTCTCGCGCGTGGATATGCGCGAGGAAACACGAGCCAACGGCCGGCAGCCTTTGACTACAATCTTTAGGACAAGCGATTTCCGCTCAAATCAAGGTTCCAGTGCCGGGCAATTTTAATGTTGTTTACTGGTGAGTCAAATATTATTTCCATTTTGTTTTGCTCGGTTCTTTGCCAGTTAAGAACACAAATTCGTGTGGACAACCAGAACATATTTTAGCCAAGGGATCGCTCAGCTTTTGGTCCCGGCCGCGATTATAGAAAATAAATCAGTAAATAAATATTTCTCCTTTTGCCGTAACAAATTGAATTTTTTAAAATTTGAATTTTGGCTTTACGGTTCGTAGATAAGAACACAAATTCATGTGGACAACCAGAACATATTTTAGTCATTTTAGCCAAGGGATCGCTCAGCTTTTGGTCCCGGCTGCGATTATAGAAAATAAATCAGTAAATAAATATTTCTCCATTTGCCGTGTATGCCGTGTATTTATACCGAGCAATCTAGATCAAACACTGATACACGAGCGGTAGATTTTATATCTCGCGTCAAGACCGTGTATTCTGCGTGGAATGTTCTGTTCTATATTTCCAACATATGCGGCTGTCAAATGAAAACAAAAGCGTCTGTCACGAGAACAATAAAATCACTTTGATGAAGGACATGCTCACAAGTGTAAAATCACTTCCGGTCAAGTCAAGTGTAGTCACAGATCGCACGAAAAGCCGCATCTAAAAACAACCCAAAACTGAGCAGGAAAACGGGTGTCCCAACAAACAAATCATGCCTCACATGATTATTCACCCTTTAATTAATCGAGGTGTGAAGTTCTAGCCGAAATTGGTCAGTTACAAGAGAATTACGCTTCAAAATAAAACTGCCCTCATTTTAGTTTCATCCCTTGCTCTCTTTCTCTCTTTCTGGAGAGTTAATAGTTAATAATAATGGGAACTTGAGTTAATAATAATGGAAACTTGAGACGTAATAGGCGCGTCGTATTAACGAAGCGCCAGACAAGATAATATTTGAAACGTGCAAGGTCAACCGTCTTCGCTCTGACTCAAATCCTTTCCAAAACGACTCAAAAAGACACAGGGTAACAGGTAAATAACAATATTTTATTAAATGATTATGTTACAGCCGATAAAGCGTTTGGGCTCCCTGTGATCGCGTGCTCAAACTAGAGACCAACTTGCGGCAAGAAGGCGACGTTCAATACGGAGGGCTTCTGGATCGAATGACCAAGAACTGTTTGACTATGGACGACAAGGAACTGCTCAATCGTTGCCTGTTGCGCCCGGCCAACGGATGCACGGGTTTAGAGGCCGCCTTGAATCCTTACGTCATGCCCGGAGTGTTGCGCGTCTTTAACAACAATGAACTGATAGGCAAATACAAGAAGAACGTCATACAAGCCATAGACCCTCAGATCAGGGTCACGCTGACCACCCGCGAGGAGTACGAGCCCGACGCGGAAAAGATATACAAGGCGTACGGAAAGGAGCAGGTAGAGGAGAAAGTACAAGAGTTCATCAACAAGACGATGGCCCATGCAGATACCGAGTTGTATGTTGGTTGCCACGTACGTTTTCTCCAAAATAAAGACTTGGAGGAGGGGGTCGTTAACGGCGCCATCGGCACGCTCCTGGGGGTATCGCCTAAGGGGGGTCATCCAGTCGTGGAATTGAAAAACGGAAACAAGTACACACTGCAACCGTCGTCTGATTCCATCTCCTTAGACGATTACACTCCCTGGCAAAGACGCGAAATTGCGCGCGGGAAGCTTAAAGCAAAAGCCAAACGGCCACTGGCCACGTTTACTCTCCGAAGCTATCAAGTAAAGTTGGCTGTGGCCTGTACCCCGCATGCTCTTCAAGGAGGTACAGTACAGTCGGCCATCATTCATCCCAACATCGACCACGAGAACAAATACACAACTATAGAGTGCATGAACGTGGCTCTTAGTCGACTCCAATCCAGTGGTCCCGACAGTCCGGACAGGACCTTGACGAGACGCGCCATACCGCAGCCAACGCTTAACCCGGATGCGTCCAACGACGCAGGAAAGCCCCTCGGGTTATATTTGACGCGAGTCGCATTTTTTCCGTATTTTGTCAGACCAAAAGTCAGAGACTACATAGACAATATCGACAAGTATCATTCGCACCTGAAAGGCAAATGACAAGTGCAGGGACGGAAACTAGGACACGTCGTTTGGAGGGCGCCTTCGGTCGCGTTGTGCTGAGTGACGGAAAGGCGATCAAACGTCCTCTCAGAACGAACGACTTTTCCATCAACAGAGAATGTATTGCATATAAGCGGATGGAAGGGTCCAATATTTGCGTTCCCCGGTTACTGAACCACGAGACGTACTATGATGACGATTGTGGCCTACATTTTGTCAAGGAGCTAGTGTTTGAGGATGTCGGCGAATCTTTGCACGATTGGATCCAAAGGCAATGGTTTTTTGACCCCGTCCAGGTCTTATTGTATCCGATATTGTCTGCCCTCGAATTTCTCCAAGTTGTCGGCATCATTCACGGCGATTTGTATCCCATGAATTTGTGCATGCGTTTGGACCGTAGCGGACATTTGAGAGCGTTTCTGATCGATTTTGGGAGTAGCACCATCGCGAAGGATATTTGCCGATGGATGCCCGTTGACAACGACGAATGTCTGTGGTTGGATCCTCGGACAAACCTGCCTTCCAACCAAGACGGTCCTGCCTTGCCCGAAGCCAAGGAAGAGGAACTGAAGAATTTGTTTAACCCTACGCTGTACAGGGACCCTCTCGCACTGGTTGCCACGGCCGTGACTCACGAGACGAGGTTTCCGCAAGGGTTGACGCTGGGGCACGCAGATGACGTGTATGGTCTTGGCATGTGCATCGTGGTCATGTTGACTAAGTTTGTGAACCCGCCGTGGAAAAGATGGCGTGCCTTGAACACGCTGGACAAAAACAGGCCGCACGTCAAGGATCAGCAGGCAAAAAACACGATACTGGGCGAGATTGTTGGGAGGAATCCCGCGTGGGATCCCTCGGTGTTTACAGATCTTCACTTGCAAATCAGACCGGTCTCTCAAGAACCCAACGATGTGCAGTACACGGAAGCTGCCGCTCGCGCCGCCAAGATATATCTTCGTGGAGTGACCACCTTGTATCCGGGGTTCTTTGGCACATTGGCGAACGTCTACGACACAGAAACCAGCGACTTGGTCAGAGCATGCGTTCATCCCGATCGCAATCGCAGATACCAACTGGATGCTTGTCGAGTGCATCGAATGCAAAACGCAAAAAGACGAGGGGCCCTCGACGACGTGACATGGACGTACAGACGATAGACTCCCAGGGGATCATCCACGTGTCGTTGGTCTCTTGTTGGATCATGACGGGGGTCGTGAAGGAGGGGCGAGTCGTGTGGTGGTGGGCGACGATGGGGGTCACAGGGGAGATTAAGACGACTGCGAAGAAAAACGCTAGATTGGCTAAACGCGCAGTGGAACTGTTTATTGCTTCGGTCAAGGGCATGGATCGCGGGTTGAGGGACCAACCTCCCGATGCATGGCCCTTTACTCACTCGTATCACAGAGAATCGTGGCTCAAGACTCTTTCCTTGCACCGGTTGTAGTAGTGGTAGAAATAGAAGTAGTCAGTGGAGTTCGGTACGGAGCCAAGGCTTGGCCTTCTGTAGATTGACAAGAATGAACCAATAAAATGATCACGCATAGTGCCAACAATCCAGCGAGAGAAAAGCCGATGGCTATAAGAGTTGTTGCATGGGATGTGGGTGGTGCCATCGTGGGACATTTGTGCGGCGACATGGACGGGTCGCTGGATCGATGCAATCGCTTGAGCACCCGGACATCCAAGTCTTGCCAGAGGTCCATCAACATGACTTTTGATGTCGTTATCGCGGATCGATCCAGACCGGCCGCGGGGTCCTGTAGAATTACAGTGGTCACGGACGTGAAGTTAGCCAGTGTCATGCGGCCTGCGACTAAGAGAGCGAGAAATCGCATACCCGCGATGCGACCGTGAAGTCCGGAGAATGTCGGACCGGCCAGTTGCAAGGTCTCGGTCCACGACGGCGGAGATAGAAGCACGGTAACGAAGGGAAGTTGGCCTCGAAACGTCAGGTTGTACAGCATCGTCTGAGAGTCGAGACGCGACCTTCGTGGTTTGAAAAAACCACTGCGGCCGTGCTTTCGGCTGTCGCGACTCCAGCTGCCGTCATGGTGTTGTTGATGCATTCGCTGTGATCAAAAGTCGTGTCCCCGATGCGTAGTTCGTTGGCGGACGAGACGATCAAGGCACAGTACGTCGGTCCATTCGGGCTTACGATAGCGGAGATGCGAGTCTTGTACAGGATCAGCCCCTCGATGCAAAAGGGACGGAGAATCACTCGATTTGATGTCAACCGGAGGGCTATAGAGACGGTGGCCTTGAGATCGCTTCCGGGACACGGAATGGGGCTCTCGTCCGGGATCTCAGAGACGATCACGTCGTCTGGTGCAATCCACAGTGTCAGTGACGAGACCGACTCGGGAAACGGTACATTCGCAGTGTGACCCACACACGAGTTGTCTTTGCACTTCCAAGTCTTTTGAGACTGAACGCGACTCGCAGTTGCGAACCAGTATACGAAGCAAAGAAATGGGAGGGAAACGAACGGCATGACGTACAGAGTGCTCGACGTAGTATTTCACTGGCACCGTTAAATGTAGTAAATAAATGTATCAAATAAAAAAACAAGGATGTTGTTTATCGAATGAGGTGCGTTACATGTTTTTGGACCGGCGTTGTACCTTTTATTCGTGCTCCGTTATACTCCTACCCGGTGTACTCGGCGGAAGAGAGTTCTATTTTATTTGAATCTGGTGTTGTTGGTAGGCCATCGTCCGCACAGGAAACGTATACATATACATACATATATATATATATATATATATATATATATATATATATATATATATATATATATATATATACATATATATATAATATACGGTTCAACCGTGTAATTTACTGCCCTGTTGGATTTTGGTTTTGCGTTGACTTGCTTCCGTGGAACTTTGACTGAAGTCTTGGGTTCCTTTAGTTTTGCGGAAAGCGGATGTCCGTGCACCTAGAGTGTTTGACTTTTCGTCTCCGCATAAAACTGTCTGGGAACGCGTGATGAGTACCATGGTTTGCTTTAAATGTAGTAAGCGCTAGTGCGGTTCAAGAGATTTATAGAAATCGCGAGTGGGCGTTGTTTGCGCACTAAATTGGAGGGGCGGGGTGATGACGTTGGGGGCGACGTAGATAGACGCCCCGCCGCATCATCGATGACGCGCGTACGGACGTCGCGGTTGCGCCGCCCAGCCATGACGGCGACGTCATGTTTTTGGATTTGACGTGCCTCTGATGTGTATAAAAGAGAGCTCTCGGCTAGCTTGCCTCAGTTCATTCCGAGAGCGGACACACAACGGAGATCGCACGAGTGAAAAGGACAGAGAGGAAACCATGAAACTCCGCGGCTTAGCCACTGATAAGGATAAGAAGATGTTGGTCTTCGTCTCGAGCGCCATTACTGACCGCAAGCTTGAACACCATTCGGCTAAAAAACGGAAAATGATGTTTGACGCCGCAAAGTTGTGGTCGACTCGACAAGAGCAAGATAGAGCGCAAGTGGATTTCGTCTTCTCTTCCACCGGGGATACGACCCAAGATGTCGTCGTGCCTCTGATGTGTATAAAAGAGAGCTCTCGGCTAGCTTGCCTTAGTTCATTCCGAGAGCGGACACACAACGGAGATCGCACGAGTGAAAAGGACAGAGAGGAAACCATGAAACCCCGCGGCTTAGCCACTGATAAGGATAAGAAGATGTTGGTCCTCGTCTCGAGCGCCATTACTGACCGCAAGCTTGAACACCATTCGGCTAAAAAACGGAAAATGATGTTTGACGCCGCAAAGTTGTGGTCGACTCGACAAGAGCAAGATAGGGCGCAAGTGGATTTCGTCTTCTCTTCCACCGGGGATGCGACCCAAGATGTCGTCGAAC
Source organism: Cladopsammia gracilis (assembly GCA_022457155.1). Lineage (NCBI taxonomy): Eukaryota > Metazoa > Cnidaria > Anthozoa > Scleractinia > Dendrophylliidae > Cladopsammia > Cladopsammia gracilis. Next base: position 186,619 of record JAJGOT010000723.1, read on the forward strand.
GTGTGTTGGCGGCAGGGGAGCAGGTGGTGGGTGATTGGGGCCAACCGCAAGATTTCAACAGGCCATTGTTGGACGACTGCGGCCTGGAAGAAGAGAGCGTTCAATCTACGGCTTGGGGTGACATCAAGTGGTCCTTGCAATTTGTACCGAGTAGCTTGGAGAAGAAGCTGGCCGAGAAGGTGACCGACAAATGCGATCCGCTTGGAACTTTGCTCTTTGATGGGCGTCTTCCGAGATGGGTAAGGCAGGCGCAAATGGACTTGGTGTGTCGTTGCGCGTTCGACTGGTCGGATGTCGCCCATTTGAATGATCTGTTGACGAACGTTGACGAGGACACCAAGGAAAAGTATGAGCGTTTGGCAGAGGACCACGGTATAAACGTGATTAAGATGAACAAGCATCTCAGTTGTTTGGCGCTTTTCAACTTCTTGTGCGAACACGTGGTGAAGGACCAATGGAGTGGCTCTGCTGTCGTGACAGAATTCTTGCGCCTGAAGGGTCTGGATCACGAAAAGATGAAACGATACTGCCAAGTGATGGATGTCGAAGGTAGCACGATTCGCCGCGTGGTCTTGCCTCGAGGGGAGGACGAACTCCCGCGACTGGAGTACCTGTTTGCTGACGGTTTCTCCGAAGCTGACGTGGCTGCACTCGACGGGAAACAGGATGATTCGCAAATTGGGCAGGAGCTGTCGGTTTTATTTGACGAATTGCGACGTCGCCGGTTCGTGTGCACGACAGAGGTATATGAGCAGATACGCGCCTTTATGAGTCGCATTTACACTACAGCACGTTTTAATGGTGCCAAGATGTCACTGGTTGATTGGAAGGTGAACAAGGCCTATTTTGACGATGAGTGATGCATCACGATGACTTGAACACTTGTATTGTTTGTAATCTCGATGCGATATTTTGATGCGCGCCTTGAATGTCATTTAATATGCGAGAGATTATAGTGGCTTTACTGTAATTGCTATCTCGGTGTCGGTGTTTTGGATATATTTTGTAGTAGTAGTAGTAGTAATGGCAGCAGTTGCGGCACGAAATAAAAAATGCATTTAGTGTCAAGCCCTCTTTGGTCCCATTTAATTTGAATACGACTATCGTCCTAAAACCAACCAGTGTACGGGGATGTATGGCGGTTTAATTTGAATGCATCCGTTAAAAAAACTGGCGTTCAAATCGCGTCGACGGAAAATGTTATAGAGGTCTCGTTCACTCGACGATCAAAGTCCCCTGACAACATGTCCACCGGACTGACCCGACGAAGCTTGTACGATCTATCGGAGACTAAATCTCTGATAGAATATATATTGCGCCGACCGAGCCTCTTGGGTAGGTCACAGTTTCACTATTTTGCGGATGAGTATCTACCTATTGTTAAAAAAGACCAGTCTACGCTGTTGCGGTTTGTCACAGAGGACCGAGCTCGCTGTCATCCGGAAGTCTTGAAGCGTATCAAGAAACTGTTCGGCGATTGGAATAACCTGGAGTACCATCAAATACTGGTGGAATTGTCCAACGAACCGATAGACAGGTCGGTTACCTATTTGAGCGTGGCCTGCCTAGCCGAGTTAGAACCATTGCAACTTCTAGAGTCAACACCAGAGTACTGGCAGGGTATGGTCACGTTTGGTGAGAGGGAATTTGCCACTTGCATGGATCACGCCGTCCGAGAGGTCGACTCCGTTCCCGGTATGTACCCTATGTCCCGGGATACGGTTCTTCGTCTGGCTGGAGCACTTGCCCACCTGTACCACTGGCAAAATTTCTACCCGCATTCTGAGAGGGCGTCGTTCGGGAATCCGACCCGCGGTGCTGGGTTTGGTCGTAGTGGTGCACTGGATGAAACGGGTCGGGCACACTAACATTCCCGTCACAGTGCAAAATTTGGTGTTCCTACACTTGGAAGCGGCAAGTGCATTTTGCACCAAGGCATGGGCGCAAATTCACCACAGTGCCATGGTCGCGCTGTTGATCTTGGCTGGACGTTTGCCACAGGCAAGGCCACGACCCCTCATCGCGGATAAGCTGTTGTCGAGTGTCGTCGTACCAGGTGCACCCCGTGCGTATCCCATGCCAGCCTTTGCTCAAGACTGGCAGACGAAGAGGGGCAGGGACGCGACAGATACGTCCTGGGATCTCGTTGTCCACTGCTACGATCACAGCTTGCAATTGCCACCCAATCCCGAGTATAGTCACGGCCCCCCTGCACATGCCAATCCCCAGGGTTTCGATGAGTTTCTCCAACACATTCTGTTTTGCGAACAGCAGAACGAGGATGGGATCGCACCCTGGTTCAAGGAGGAAGCCGTTGGATTGTATCGACGACAGCCACCGTTGGGCATGAATCCAAGAGCCATCATGGAAATGAAACTGGGGCCTATCAGGCCTGTGAAATTGACGGCGAACGTCAAGCGTAGCTGTTTCAAAAGAGAAAAGACGCGCAGAAAGCGGTTGCGCGTGAATTGCATCGAGAACCCCGACCAGACCGCTGCAACTCTGATTGCGGCCAACAACTTGGCGATTGTCCCCGACAACGCGATGCGACCGACCACCAGCATTCTCGCGTGGGCTATGGAGGATGTGAATTGCTTTTTTCCATGGAGCGCGCTGGCTGGTAGATGGCCCGTGGCCAAAATACCGTCCGACAGAAAGGGACCGCCGGTGTATGTCGATTGTCAAAACGCGAGAGTGTTGAAGGGTCCGTTTGTAAGCCGCAAAATGGCTCTGCGGAGCGCCTGCCTGACGCGATTGTCAAGAGAAGTATTTGGGTTGTTGGAATGCATCCCGGATGCGAAGGTGCTCGAGGATTGCGACCACCTCGTCGGATTGGTCAGTCCCATGATCGGAGAGATGACAAAGACGCAAAGTCGCCTGTCGGACAATGGCGATCGAGGTATGTGCAAGTTGGCCGATTACGTGCCTGGATGGATTGGTTCCCTGGTGAATGCTCTGGATTTGTTGAAGATCGTTGCGGTGAAACATTTGGTCGAGAGCACTGGCAATGACGCGGGCAACATGGTGGTAGTAAGCGACACACGGCGGGTGTACGGTATCGACTTTGGTGGTTTTGCGAAGCCGTCGAAATTGATCGACTTTGCCGAGAGAGGAGCGACTGCAAATAGTTTCAAGTGGGCCTTTTCGAAACCACCCAATCAGAGAGTTTTTGTGGAAATCGAGAAACTCGTCGAGTGCAAAGCAACCGAAATGAGTCTCTGGTTGCGATCTCTCCAAGCGGAAGAGGTACAGCAGCATTACATGACAGTGTGCAGCGCATTTCCAGCGGACGTCGCTCCCACCGATTACTCTGCAAGATTAAATGTATTGGTATCTTACTTTGAAAGTTTGTCGCGTTGTTAAGAGGCAATAAAGAGAAACAATAATGTCTTTTTTTTAAATGGATACACTTTTATTGCGTTCGTTTTTTTTTCTCAACTAGTCGCGATATCCCGTCACTGGTTGCACCTTTTCATGTGATCCTCCATCAAGTAGTGGGGAAACATTTTTTTGCAATCAGGGCACTCCAGTCTGCTGGGTTGGTCTCCGCGCGCTCTCAGAATTGGTGCCGGTGTTGCATCCTCGCACGAGTCAATGACGTCCTTGTTCGATGCCCTCGTTTCGCGGTGGACTCGACTTCCCGAGTGGTTCTCTAGGATCATTTGTTTGAGATAGAGGTGCTCTTTCCTTAGACCATCGTGATGACGGACGGCGAGGTCCCGTTCCTCTTGCAGTTTACCTCGTTCGCGTACGGCTCGAAGCTTTTCCTCCCTTTCGATCTTAAAGTCGCTCTCGTACCCCACCATCGCATTCTGCATGAGCTTGTTTTCGGTCTGTAACTCTGCCAAGCTCTCTGCCAGTGTGTCGCGTTCCCTGCTGACATTTTCGAGGATCTTCTGTACCTTTGTTAATTACTCGCGTACGCCGCCGAGCTCTCCCTCCAGCGTCTGCACGATTTCAGCGCAACGCGTCGACTCCTTTTGCAGGCGATCATTTTCTCGTCTCGCGTCTTCCACTTCCCTCGACAGTCTTTCCGCGTTTTCGTCCTCTTTTTCCCGTTTGGTGTGTTCTTCTTCTTCTTCTTCTTCTTCTTCTCCCTTCTCCTCCTCCTCCTCGTCTTCATCATCATCATCATCATCATCGTCTTCATCATCATCGTCATCATCCCACGTTTGCCGCATGATCTCTCGAACGGCAGACTGTCCTTGCATCACCTTTCCCATCGCTGCCTTTGCTTCGCGTACTTTGACCATCGTTTCTCCTGGCAGGGACTGTAGATCTTTTTTCAAGCTCTCGTTCTCTGCGACGATGATCTCGCAAAACACTTGCTTGGCGTCGAGGTCCCGTTTCAATTTCCCGACTTCTTGCGTTAGACGGATTACTCGATTCTGAACGGCCTCGACGTTTCCTTCTTGGGCGATAGCCAACACATTTTCGAGCTCATGCACCTCGTCCTTCTTGATGTCTCTCTCGTTCCTCAACTTTATAATAATCTCGTGGAGGCGTCTGTTCTCCACGGCCAAGTCCACCCCGTCGTGGCCCATTTCGGTCAAGTTTTCCAATGCCTGCCTCAACTCAGTGTTGGTTTTCACCATGGTACCCCGGGTGTCACGATGGCGCCCACGTATGGCCCCTCTCCGGCTTTTCCTTCTCTGGCCGACAGAGACAACTGAGCGATCCTATTCTCCGCTCTCCCCAACGAGCCTTCCAAACGCTCGCATTTGGCGACAAGAGACTGGCATTCTTCCGTTTTCTGGTGCAACTGGTCCGCGAGGCTCTTGAGTCCCTTGAAGCGAGAGCGATAGACGCCCAATTGTTGCCGAATGAGGCGGTTGTTTGCCTCGAGAGACTTGCGAATCTCGCCTTCTGGAATAGCGTCGGACGGTTTACCCGTTCCCTCGCCTTGTCCTACGTCCTTCTGCTGTGAGTCCTTGCCACTGGTTTCGTCCATGGTGTCGTGCGTAGAAATGCAAACGAATAGAAAAAAAATGTATATTTACAACAGCTCCTTACTGGAATGTCGCGCTCGATAAACTGATCTACCTTCTCGGTAAAGGACGCTTTTATGCCAGTACTGATGGGTCACGTGGGAGGGTTGATCGCGTTTCGTTTGAGGTAACCATGACGTCACCGGCACGACGTGGACGAGGCGATGACGTCATCATTGGAACTCGAAAGGAAATCCAAAGAAACCGGAAAAAAATCGCGAGTCGCGGAAATGGGAAGGTGACGCCCATGACGATGACGATAACGATGACGTCATACCCTCGATTATTGTCTTCTTGGATAAAGTCACGCGTGACAATCTTGTTTTGTAACTGGGGTGGGGTCGTGGGAGGGGTGGGTAAGAACGACAAAAATCATCGTCCAATCACAGCCCTGGATTAAATCATGTGACTACCAGACCCCGCCCATGACGACCACCTTGACAAGGCGAATCGACCAATCACAAACTTGGTTAGGTGGTTTAAGAATCGATCTAAAGATAGATAGATAGATAGATAGATAGATAGATAACTTTATTTATACACGGTATTTCCATCAGCTTAAATTATCATAATCAGCTAACTACCTAACTTCCTAACTACAAATAAGAGGTACAATATAAAAAATAAAAACTGCTTTTCATGGAGGCCGTGTTCAAAAATATTATTTAAAACTTTACTTAAAAACTATGGCGACTTAGTTTTGTCTTAAATTCGCTTAAGGAAGACGCTAGTCTTAATTCTGTGGGTAAGTTGTTCCACAACTGAGCTCCACTGTATGAAAAACTTCTTTTCAGATAATCAGTGCGAGGTTGTGGAAGAACTAGTTTGTTTTCGGTATTCCTTAAACGATAAGCATTCGCGTTATCGCGATAAACAAATCTTGATAGTAGATATTCTCGTGTCATCCCATGTAAGGTCTTATACATCATGATAGATTTCATTTCTAATCTTTGATGACATAGTTTACGCCACCCTAATGCCCGGAACACATCATCCAAATTACTATCGTAGCTCGCAGACATTAAAATGCGGGCTGCGCGATTTTGAAGCCTTTGAAGCTTTTCAGAAAGGCCCTTGTTACAGTTTCCCCACACCACACTGCAATAATCAAAGTGAGGCTGAACAAGGCTATTATAAACTTTGATTAAAATGTTAAATGGGATAAGATGCCGTATCCGTTTAATTGCACCAATACGTACCAATGACAGAAGCAATCTTTTTACAGACATTTTCAATATGGCATTCCCAGTTTAAGGTTTGGTCGATGTAGACTCCAAGGGATTTAGCTGATGCTACTTGTTCTACAGCGTTATTATTTATAGTAAGAGAAGGGCTTTCTGAAAATTGTGACAACTTCTGCCTTGATGAAGTATAAACTCAGTTTTTGTCAAATTCAGGGTAAGCTTGTTAGCCGATAACCATGTGTACACATTACTTAAGTCATAATTAAGGCAATCATTTATATGCTTAACGTCTGCACTAGCAAACGTCAAGCTGGTATCATCAGCGTACATCCTGGTTTGTGAATACATCAGGCAATTTGGTAAGTCGTTAATATATAACAAAAACAGAAGAGGTCCTAAAATTGTTCCTTGAGGAACACCGCATCTCAAGAATTTCGGGGTTGACTTACAGGAGTTGATGTGACAAATTTGAGTTCTATTATCTAAGTAAGAAGCAAACCATTTATAACTGGACCGACGAATCCCAGAATTCCTTCTGGGAAACTGATTCTGAGTTACATAGCCTATAAATAAACAAAAGCAAGAAGCTGGGGCACGTGAACGCACAAATCCTGACAATGAGTATCTACTCTGCAAGATTCAGATGTTTTAGGACAACAGTACAAGGAAACTTGCACGCTCTGAAAAAAGACTGTAACACTTTCTGGTTCCGAAATAGGGCTGTGAACACATCAAATGTTATTTTCTTAAAAAAAGACAAAACGATTTCAAAGGATGGAAGAGATTGTAGCCTGATTTTAATTGCAAATGAATCACTCACCATCGATCACCATCCCCACCGCTCTCCATGAAGCGTGGGCATTCTGGTCAGCGGCAAAACCAATATGGCGGCTCGGAACAAAATGGCGGGTGATCGGTGAATTCTTGACGTTTTCGCAACTTTTCGCGTAACTTAACTAAGTAGGTGATTGCAAAGAAGGAGTTTCAGCTTCAACTGGGAGTAACCTGTGGAATTTAGCCAGAAAATCGAACTCACCGATCGAAGATTTTCAGGTGAGTTGCGTGCCCTGTTTAATTATTTATATTACTTTAATTTTTATTTTTTTGCTGAAAAAATTAAGGGGTCCAGAAAGGGGTCCAGATAGGGGTCCAGAAAGGGGTCCAGAAGGGGGGTCCAGAAGGGGGTCCAGAAAGGGGGGTCCACGTTTTGTCTACACCCCGCAAACTCGACCCCAGGCATTTCAACTGTCTTGTCATTCTCGTCCCCAGAGCCGCTTGGCCCTCTTAACCGCCGGAACCTGAGTACGAGAGAGGGCCAAGCGGCTCTGGGGACGAGAATGATGTCTTGTATTCATTATATCGGCGAATTCATGGCCATGTGACAATTCATGATTATCCTGAATTTAGGCCTGAGAACGTGTTGTGTCAAATGGTAAATGGTACACGCCAATCTCAAACGGAATTTCCCTTTCTAGAGTTTTGCTTACCATTTACACAAACCGTGGGCCAACCGGTTTTCCCGTGTAGATGGTAAACAACCTAGATAACGACAACAACCCGAAGATCAGAGGGCGTTTCGACGGATGTTATCGAGTGCTGACCCATTCTGACACGATCGAGAGATTGCAAACCAAGAGGAAAACAAACAAAATGGCGGCCAAGGAGGGATTTCTTTGAAGCCAAGTGGAACCGTTTATCGACCTGTAAAGTTTTTCTTTGCCTTGCCGTTTCAAGAAAAATAGGTACGCAATGCGTACAGAAGCGATGACGAGTTTCAACTTGGCGTTAAATCAATAGGTCTGGGGTGCTCTGATAAAATCAGTGAATCACTCGATTTCAATGCGAAGCTCCACTAGAAAAGGGTCGGTGTGAAATGCAAATTTCGGCGTCTTTCAGTCGGTGTATGCTGTTGAACAGTGCGTCCTATAAATGAAATTTGCCTGCTTAAAAGTAGCCAAGGACTTGTGATAGAACTTTCATTGGTAAAATGACTTTTTCCAAACATTTTCAATTTTTGTACTTATGGTCAAAGGAATAACGTATGTTTGTCAGTTGTTGATTCTTTTGTGTTTGCTTGAAAACCGGAGGTGAGAATGGCCAGGTCAGGCCCCGGGCTAAGCCCTTTTTATACCAGAACTTCCTGTTGAAGACCCAGTAGTGACCATTATGCATTGCATGATAAAAACAATGCAAGTCTCGATCCCGTGTTCAAATAAATAACAATAACAGAGGCGCGCGGAACATAATCGTCATTTCTGGGCGTGATATGCATGAGAAGATATTTGAAGGTATTTGAAGATGGTTGCTGCATTGGTAATTGTACATTTTATTTAAACCATGTTGCACAAAGTCGTGCACAAAATCAAAACAATTCATTGTTTTTCCTTCATATTTGAAAATAAATGTGACAAATATGGATTGGAATTTATTTTGTCATACTTGATTGGTATAATTTTATGCTGATCAGGCTTAATATATGTCACACACCCCGTTAAACACAGGTGACATTTTTATTTTCAAAATATTTCAGATTAAAATTACATCTGAGTTAGTTTCACTTGTGTGCAATTCAATATTTGTACATTTTGCAAGTTACAATTGATAATCAGTCTATTGTTGTCCAGATAACTCGCAATTCGAACTGTACAATGTCGATGGTTAAAACTGTTACAATTATTGTTTCCATGTTTGTGCTTCACAAATTCAGTGAAAAGACTTCGGCAGCTCTGAACATGTTTTCAGAGATTACTGTTAGTTTGACATCTTGTAGTTTCATTAATGCACAAACAGCAGGTCACCAGTTTCTTCAGCACTTGAGACTTTTCGTCATTGTTACCAGCATTAGTTGATGTGCTAAATGTTTGCAGATGCATTGACTGGAAGTGATTGAGTACCTTTAAAAAGAAAATAAATGAAGTACCTTGAGATTAAATTCATTTTTTTTAGTTTTGCCATACTAAAGTTTAAAACCATAATGGTTTTATAGGGACTTAAAAGAGGAATTAAAGTGCTTCATTTAGAGATACAATGGATGGTGAAGAATTCAATTTGGGAGCTGAGAGATTTCATTTTATGTACTGAATAAACTATTACATGTGGCTACTGAGTCACATTTGGGGATGGACCATTCTATTTTTGAGGGGGAGGTTGGGCAATTACCAAAAAAATTCCTGCACAGCAAAAGTAGCGAAAAACATTCATGCACAAAGAACCAAAGGAAAGAAATAACCGGTGAACTTAGACAGAAAGGAAATTCTTGTTTTCCTTGGTAGAGCTTGCACAGCCACCAGCCCCATTTCTGAGTCTAATATAGCTTTCTGATTTTCATTTCCATCTGACGAAGGGTCACATATTTTATACGTAATATTATTATCACATGACTTTGTACTATTGGGTGTATGTTCTTTTTCAGTAAATGTCAGATCACAAGATAAGTTGTGCATGGAACTCTGGTCATCTGGAAAATAAGTGAAATTGACACCCAATACTTCAAATGGGACTACACTTCCCCTATCCATTTGTACCAACATTTCCACGACTATCTCGTGAATGGGAATCAAATAATTTGTAATGAGCATGGTTGTCAACAATAACAGCAACTGTGTTTATTTCGATGGTCAACAGAAAAGCATTATACTGTGTCATCAACATATCGAAAGTATGTTGTAATGGTAAATGACAATCCCTTATTGCGTTGACGAAGGAGACGCTTCCTAATCTTGTCGGCTAGGCGGAACGAATCGAGAAAAGTGTCGGTACCAAATCTGCGCCATCTTGAAACGTCACAATAGTATCCAGCATTCCCAGCGCGTGGAAATCAGGCATCATCTTCCGAAATGTCACATGTGAATGATCTATTTTATCCGAAAAATCCTGCGAAATTCACGTTGAATGTTGAGTGACTTGATCGTCAATTTCATGCTCCATTAACGCAGTGTCCAAGAAGTTTTATCACGGGAGCACTTTTTCAGGCTTTCTCAGAAATTTCTCATTTCTGGTTCCGGTATTAGTACATGTACTGAGAAGTATGATTTCAGAATCGGAGAAATAACCAAAATGAAATCAAGACAAATAGACTATTTATATGTTGGAAAAATCTGAGACCTTTCGGAGTACACAGCACGGTAGGATTTTGCCCGATCCTACGGCGATAGCGTGAATTTGTTTGATGTTGCCTGTGTGACATATCTCGCGACATAGCCCTTTTAAGCAGTGGCTGAATTAATTCATTAAACTGAGGTACTAGGTCAAGACGAGGTGCCACGGGATAAGGAGACACACTATAATCTATGATTACTACTAGTATGAGATATATGTAAGTCACCAGTACTGCTCTCACTGAACCCAATAAAAAATGTTCCATTGTTTACCGATAAAGCAGAAGGAATCTCGGACAGCAACAAATAGTCTTTTCCTTCAAACTTACATCAATGGGAATAAAGTGAATTACCAAGCAACAATATTTCATTGAAATTGTCTCTAATCCAAGTCGATGCATTCGTTCTAAAATTGTAAACAACGGCCGGCGGCCGTCACACACTGTTTACCAGAATTACTTCCAAACAGCGAGACATTGCCCTGATGAAAATCAGCTGTAACTATCTTTGAGGTAGCTAAAAAATAGCAAGGACCAGGAGTCATTTCTACATCGTTAGCAAGTCGAATCAAAAGTGGAATATAACAACGATACATGCAGATTTGTGTGAACCAAAGCTTAGTGTGGTAACTCATTTGCCACGCATAAACAACCGATACCACGCAGCTCTTTACAACCTCTAATTTCATTGGACCTGTATATCATGCAGCTCTATTGTTTTTAGGTCTAGGGTCTATTGTTAGCCATTGTTGTGTTGTTTGTTCTATTGTTTTCTCAGCAAATCAGAGAAGACCTTGTAAGAGCTGCGTACTGCCCCATAAACAACATTTCTCAACGTTGGAAGGTAAGTTATATAGCTTCTAGATAAAACAGAAATAACAACATAGACCAGAATTTTCCTTTGACATGATTTAAACATTCTCTGGCTTTGAGATGAGCATTATACAACCCCACAGCGGCTCTATTTCGCATTAAAGATACCATAACTGTATACAATATGCTGGTAATGATGGCTCACCTTTAAAATGAAGTTGCTTCGATATTCTGTACACAACTGATCGTGAACCACCACACACTTCGTTTTCAGGTAACAGCTCTCGTAGGATACTCAGTTATAATCAACGTCAGTAAATCAATGCTATTTCAGTGTTATTTCTGGCCTTCAGTTCTGACAAGTTTTTTTCTGAGACAGGCAAAGATCCATTCCGAAACAGCGCCCGGACTCGATCTTTTGCCTATCGTGAGTGCGAGTATGCACTGCCGATGTATGTATATCACTTCGTGTCTGTTTGTTTGCAAGTGAGCGCAAATATATTCACGACAAATAAAGCACGGTGGTGTAAAATTTGTAAACAAACAAACATTTTCCACACACCTCAAAACAAAATGGCGGAACAAAGCAAACTCTCTGGGACGAGATGGTCACGTGACCTTATCCTCCCAGGCTAGTTCCCAATGTTTCTCGGGTGTAATCCGGACAGACATCCGGACATCACGACACGACGGCAATAACGCGATGACTTCGTCACGCTTACAGTCAAACCGGATGTTCTTTTGATGGGAACTTTGCAAACTTCCGCCGCAACATTGGTATTTGATTGACAGTTTGCTTCGAGCAAGTTGGAAGTTGTGCGAGCAAGTTGCAACTTTCGCGAGCAAGTTCCTATTTCAAACTTGCGGTCAGTTGCCGGATTTCTGAATTGAAAGTACTTGGTTTGGTTACCTTGCAGTATTCCACAAACTCTACGATGTCAGGAGTAGAAACTGTTCGTTCCTTCCAGCCAAGTTTACCGGGAAAATACGTCTCGTGTTGTCAAAATCTGTTTACAATATTGGATACAGTTTGCCTTGATAATCCAACAATGCGTGCGATTTGTTCTTGTTTTACACCAGACGACCATTATTCTCCATCTTTTCTCAACCGAGGTGGTATTATTGCGATGTACGTGAGCCATAATTGAAGAAGGGTGTGTTTCACAAAATTCGCAATTTGCAACTGACAACAAGAACTTGCTCGCGAAAGTTGCAACTTGCTCGCGTAACTTCCAACTTGCTCGAAGCAAACTGCCAATCAAATACCAATGTTGCGGCGGAAGTTTGCAAAGTTCCCATCAATAGAACATCCGGTTTGACTGTAAAAATGATACACAGGCAATTAAGGTAAAAATTCGAAACGCCGCAGCTTAAGAAACATGTTTTTTTTTTATCAAGGAAGCACGATTTTTCAAAGGAAAGGAGTAAGCTTAAATTTACCGTCTCAGCTAAGAGACTTTTGGTTTCTTATATTATACTATAGGTTTTTCGGCTTCTTTTCCCACGATCACGCCCGCAAGCAACAAAATAGCATGAAGTTTTTGTGGTAATATTTTTTTCGATTTAACCGTCGATGCTCTTGCCGCTTTGCTCTTGCGCGGGTATCATTATTTTGCTGGCATTTTAAAATAATTTACCGTCTTCCCCTCAATAAAACACTTGTACTGCTACTTGGTCTTTTACTCAGAGATGGTTTGTTGATCCAGTCAGAACACTAACAGCAGCAAAATATGAATCAAGTGCTTTTACTCATTTACTCATTTCCGGGATTATGTCTCTCACCAAGTCAAAGTATTTTTCTCATATTTGTTAGAGGTGTTTGTCACAATAGTCCATTTTACAGTTGTGTGCTTGGTGACCGTACCTTTGAGTGGAAGCGAGGCTGAGCATGAAGGTGACCTTGCTGTGATACAGACCTTGGAGCTTTTCAGATGTAAATTTAGCTAGTTAGCATGAGAAAAGCATTATTAACATATGAAAGGCAGAAAGGTTTGTATCAAAGCAAGGTCACCTTCAGCCTCGCTTCCACTCAAAGGTACGGTCACCAAGCACACAACTGTAAAATGGACTATTGTTTCTGAGGAAAACATGTACAATTTATGTTGGAAATGACAGTTGTGTGATTTGTGTATTTTATTACCAATAAATCAAATAAAACAACAAAATTGAAGATTAAAGTATGTTTACTCCATTTCCAAATGCAGCTACATCCGCCCTAAATGGTGACCAGGGGATGTGACAGTATTCTGAAACCAGCAAATAAACAGGTCATGGGCCAAAGCTACTCGTCCCCCAATTTAAAAATTATCACTTAACTGTCAAAATCTTTAATTCCAAATCTGCCGACTTTATACACACTTCCCTGTCAATCCCTACCTGGATATTGCACATGAAGTATACATATTGGTTCATGTCAACTAACTGTGACTGGCATAGAAAATCCCCTCTGGCAAATTGTAACCCTGGGGATGAATTGATGAGGAAACCATTCTAAAGTTAAAATAATATATAGTTTTGGTCAACTTTAGAAGCTGTGTTGGGCTTCCTAATTCTAGCCATTGTTTACAGGTAGAAAGTTTTGGTCACTTGATTACCTGGTTTTAAATCAAAGCTTCCATGGCCTGGCCAGAAAGCACCCAGTGTGAACCCAGTGGCTCCATGGTTGTGTTAAAAACTAAAATGTTAATAAAACATCACAAAGAGGCCTAATGTGTCATACTTATAACAAGGATGGCTACCAAATAAAAAATAAATCAGGAGCTGTTCCTTCTCTGTTGGACAAGTGACAGAAGTTCCTCATCAGACAGAAAAATCCACTAGACCTGAGCCATGATTGTCAAAATTTATCAACATCTCCCTCCTTTGTAGAGGCTTAAAAAACTGAAATATAGAAAATATAAAATGAAGGGGGCACATGGGGAACACTTCTTATTGTGGCATGAAAGAATGTTTCACAGCTGATTATATCCTAGAATGTTTTTTTTTTATTGTATCAACCCAATGGCTTGCAATGATTACCATTCTGAAGTCTTGGTAGTTCAAAGCCATATGAATCATATCATTCATTACAAAAACATGTTAACTGGCATTCTGCTGACATGTACTTCTCATAAGTGCAGAAAACTTTTGAGCCAGAAAAGCTATTATGTGCAGAATTTTTGCCAAGAAAAATTGAATTTTTAATAGTGATTTTGGAAGCTAAGCAAAAAACACCCTAAGATTATTGGTCCAAACAAGTTGGGATGTACCCTGCGTCGGTGCCTCTCATTTCTCTCATAAATTATATGATATGATATTACATGCCTCTTTTGACTCTTATATTTTCGCCACAAGGAACAGCCTCAGGGCAAAAGGCCTGCTGTAAGAGAACTTCTGGTATCCAGAGCGCGAGTGCCTGGGATGATTTGCCAGCTATAAACTACATTGGCATTTCATAGAAGCAAAAATTTAAAAACAGTTCTTGGGCCTGAAATATAGTTGGAAATTGAGTAAGATTTCCATATAATTGGAAAATTAAACGAGACTTACCTGTAAGTTGAAGTTTGATTGAGATTCTATCACATGATTGACAGAGTGAGGAGATCACATGAGATAGCACAGCGCACGTGCAAGATCATTCTTCAAAGAAGTGGGTGTGAGAAGAGAAGAGCCCCAACGAACCCCACAGTGGAACATCAATTATGTTCTAATAAGCAAAATATTTGCGTAGAACTCCAAAAGGGAGGGAGACTAGAGAGGGTGGGCATGTGATCTCCTCGCTCTGTCCATCATGTGATAGAATCTCAATCAAACTTCAACTTACAGGTAAGTCTCGTTTAATTTTCCAATTCTATCACATGACTACCAGAGCGGGAGATCCCATGAGACTTTAAAGCCTTCGAACACCCACATACAAATGAAAAAGTGGATGTATATTCGTATGTATAAACATTTATATTTGACCATGTTTTCTTTCATATAATGGTCTTGTACATGTAGCATCAAAATGGAACAATAACAAAAATAATTACTATGAACTGTAACGTGAAACCATATAGAAGAATAAATGAGATAACAGGAAACATTTCAATGTCTAGCTTCTCAATATAGCATAGGCCATACTGTCATAACTTGGCATGATGGGCTTATCATAGAATTTTCTGAATATGTCAGCAGTGCTCCAGCCAACCTGGGATAAAATTTGATCCAGAGGTACATTTGGAAACACTGGCTGCTCTTGTGCTGTGGCTTGTAAAGATCTTCGTGTCAATTCCAGACCTTTGCAGTACTATTTTAGCCCATCTAGAGATTGTATCTCTTGACACTGATTTGTGTGGTTGAGCAAAACTTATAACCACTGTTGTGCATTGCCTCTGAAAGTTTCTGTACATGGTAGGTATGCCTTCAGGGTTTGTATAGGACATATGCAGCAGTCCTGTTTGAACTCCTGGATACTGATAGTTGATGCTGGTTGCCCAGGCTTGCTTGTTTTAGTATGACTATACAGTTGAAAGACACAAGAGGTATTACTAAGATGCATAATTGCAATGTTAAGAGTATTGATTGTCCTCTTTGTCCTGTGACCAGTAGGAGTAACATTGGCTGCTTGAGTGTCAGATCTCAGTGTCAACTTCTCTGCTGGGTCTAAGGTGGTCAGGTATTAGGACCAGTGAAGCATCCCATACTTGGTTGTACTAAGGATGGGGAGTTCTTTTTTTCCTTTTTTTCAAAAACCCCTTTTTTACAGTCCTCCATATGCAAGATTGACGAGGGAACTGATCGTGCAGTGTTCAGTGTGGAGTAGCTAAAGTGTTTGTCATATAGGCCTGCCAAGAAGTCTAAAGCTTTGCTGATTTGTGGGGAATAACAATTAGTTTTCCTTTCACCACAAAACTTGATCCACTGCTCAATGTAGGTCTTGTGCTGTTTTGGGGTACCTGATCGCCATGATGCCATAAGGATGTCAGCCACGGTTCCAGAAATGTTGTATTTTGTGAAGGAATTCCTGAGACAGGACATACATCAATCTCAGTTTTCTCCACAGCGGGTGTGGTTCCTGGTGCCCTGGGTGTTGAAGGAGTTTCTGGAGGCATCATGGAATCAGGCTGAAGGGTGGAAATGCATAAAAATTAAATTTATGCCAATTCAGTTAAAATGCATCTACAAAAGATCACCCAGGGTCTGGTTTAAAGGAACAATAGGTATCAAACTTGTGATTGAGCCTTGTGGGAAACAGGTCTATATTATGCTCAGGGTATTCAGCTGTGATTTCTTGGAAAGCTCTAGTGTTCAGAGCCCACTCATGCTTATCATTGAAATGATGTGACTGTTCATCTGCATCTGTATTTGATACTCCAGGAATGTGAACAGCAGTGAACCATATTTCACGAGAAATTGACCATTGCCACAGCTCTTTAGCTAGTTGGTCTAACTCCAGTGACTTAGAACCCCCAATATTATTAACATATGCCACTGCTGTTGTGTTATCTAGCTGGAGCTGAATATGTATTCCTGTGCTGTGATCTACAAAGGATTTAAGGCCAAAAAATGCTGCCTGCAGTTCTAGCATGTTAATGTGCTTTAAAGCCTCAGATGGGGTCCATCTTCCCCCAATCTTCCTTCCATCAAATACTTCCCCACCCCTTTTTTGAAGCATCTGACTGTATAATCATTGAGGGTGTAGGGTAGCATATGCAGGGCGGTGCTCTAGCAGTGCCCAGGGGCCTCAGGCTCCTTACTTTTATCTTCGGGCGAGTAGAAAAACTACTTTTGCATAAAGCTTAAGTGCTGGACTCCCCAGATTTATAGTTGGGAGCCTATGGGCTCCCTGTGATTCTTCTAAGAGCACAGCCTTGAGATGTGCTTCTTGGCCTGTGGCGCACATGTAATCCACCAATGTAGTTCCTGGATTGATGCCCCTGACAACTACATTGGCATATTAAATTCCCTGCATTAGTTGCAAGTGCATTTGTTTTATCGTGTTCAAGTACCCTGTAGTAGAGAGGTCCATACTCTACCCCTGGGAACAATGAAATGATTAGACCGATAACCCTGGCTACATCTAAAATATGAAGTGTTGCCTTCTGTATAATCTGGCAACAAGCTTTGACAGTCTTTTCTATCTTTTCTGGTGTAGGTGAGACTGTCATATTGACTGAGTCAAGGATAAAGCCAAAGAAAACCAGAGTTTGTGTAGGGATGAATAGTGAATAATTTGGCAGTGCTAATAATGTTTAGCCTGCAGTCTTCCCTGGTATCACCTTGCAAATAGGAGTCATTGATATAACCCATGCTTACATGGCCTTGGTTGCAATGTTGAATAAACTGGCTTAAGCAGTTTTGTAAAGATGCATGGAGCACTTTGAGAGGCCATTGGGGAGGCACGTATATTTATAAAGGCAACCCTTAAATTCAAATTTCAAAAATTTTTGGTGATCTTTGTGTATAGGCACTGTGTAGTAGACATCCTTCAAGTCAACGGATGCCATATAGCAACCTGGCTTAATCATTTTTGTCACTGTGTCCAGTGTGTCCATTTTACAATGATGGTACTCCACTGATGCATTAAATTCTTTTAGGTTAAGAATCATACAATATGACCCATCAGATTTGGGTCTAAGAAAAATCGTGATATAAATTCGCCAGGGTCACGATGTGATGATTGAATTACTCCTATTGATAATAGTTGTTGAACTATAAGCTCTTCTTGAGCATTAAAGACACTTGGTCTGTATTGTATTTGACAAGGCACTAGGCCTTCTTCAAAGGCAATTTTTACACCAGCTGACATAGTCTAATATGTTTCTATCACTTGTAATCTTACGCCAACTGGGCACAAACTCTCTCAGTTTGCCCGCTTGAAAGGTCGTAAGGTCGCGTAAAAACTCAACATCATTTGAGCTTACCTCATTGTTTAATGTTTGTTTGTGGCCAACTCTTTCTTCCTGCTGCGAGGAGGGTGGCCCTTGGATAAAAAATCGGTTCTTCCCCGATAGGGAGCATAGCGGTTGTTGTTGTGATGTACCGCGTACATTTTTCTACCGCCAATCCTACTTCTTCTATCACGGCTGTAACTAGCCTGTGGGGCTGACAGACGCACTTTTTGAGTGAGTCGGTTCGCATCTGTGATGTCTTTTGCCAACTTGGAGAGGTCTCCGAAGAGATACTCGTATGTCTGGTCGACCGGTGAGCTACTGCATAATGCTGCATAATCTTTATTGAGGTCATTCTTCATCGCTCGCGTCGAGCGGTGTTCAAGTCGTGATGACCTTGAAGTAAAGCGCAATGGCGTCAGTCATAAACTTGACCAGTTCTTTGCTGTCCTTCAGTTCAGATTCAAGGACTAAGTCTGTTGCCTTAATCATGGCGACTACGCCTGCCACTAGCGCATTCTGTGATTTTTGGGTTCCGGAGTCGTTTGTCCTCGACGTAGCGGATAATTTATATTTGGTTCCATATTAGGTGGTTTACACATGGCGTCCGGAGGCCGGTCACGTGGACGAGGATAATTAACAAATTTACACCGGTTTTCCGTGGTGTGGACTCTTACTAAGTATTTACCACGATTTACGTCATCACATGGTCAAAATGTTGTGGACTCACGAGGCGCAGCCGAGTGAGTCAGCAACAAATTTTGACCATGTGATGACGTAAATCGTGGTAAATAAAAGTCCACACCACGGAAAATCGGTGGAAATCTGTTTTTTTACCACAATATTTGAAGAAATAATACGGGGAAAAATCGAAGTTTCGTTACAAAACGTGACTGCTAAGAAAGCGCAAGCGTTGTCTATAACTTTCTCGCAATCTGATTGGTTTATTTTTTCAAGCGCGCGCTTTTATAGGCATTGCGTGATGTTAGCGTCAGCTCTCATTTACCACCCGCATCGACCAATCAGATTGCGAGTTAAGCGGCAATTGTGGTAAAAAGATCAATTTCTCGTCCGGCAACTTCTCTTTCAAAGAGAGTTTACAATATCCGCCAGACCCTCGCTGGCATCTGGACCAGTTTTCTCACTGGCATCCAAGTCACGAGCGATATCCGCCAAAACATTCGGTTCTGATGAACCGCTAGCTGTAAAGCACTCGCCCGTAGTGACGCCCGTAGCAATGACGAGTGTCATTGTTTTCTCCTTCAGGAGGTTCTTCGCAAGAGTCAGCGGCTCACTCATGGACAAGATGTTCTCATTCATTTTTTTCATCTCCTGGAGAAGAGCGGCGAGCATTGATCCGGTATCTGGAGGGCCCGGTGGACTATCGTCCCTCAACAGGTCTTCTTCAGATCACTCGGGCCGTGCTCGTCCGCCATGATGCTCAAGTTTGAGCGGGAAACTTGTCGTACTTCAACTACGTTGAAGTGCAAGTAGAAGCAAATCTTTAACAGTAAGATTTGAATGGGGTCAACTACGTTGACTCACTGTTTGCTTATTTGAGCCTTACTGCGTAAGACCAAGCAATGTTTAAGCGAAATCCCAACGACAATACGTTTAGACGTGATCTTGCTGG
Source organism: Cladopsammia gracilis (assembly GCA_022457155.1). Lineage (NCBI taxonomy): Eukaryota > Metazoa > Cnidaria > Anthozoa > Scleractinia > Dendrophylliidae > Cladopsammia > Cladopsammia gracilis. The sequence goes on from JAJGOT010000723.1 coordinate 206,184, forward strand.
CGATGCAAGCTATGCAATGATCTTGCGCGTGCGCTGTGCTATCTGATGGGATCTCCCGCTCTGGTAGTCATGTGATAGAATCCCACAAATTAACTATGAATAAGTTCCGAAGACTAAAACAAAAGCCAGAACAAAAGATTGCTTAAATAAAAACAATAGTGCATACATGCATGTGCAAAATTATACTTGGGGGTTATACTAAAATCTTGCCATTTTGAGGAATGCATACCTGTTTTGTTTTTTATTGACATGTTTTAAAAACTAAATTAAGCTTAACTTCAGTCAAGCTGTCACAAGTGAATAAGTAACTGAATAGCAAACAATTGGCTGTCGGCTCTGCTTTATTTTAAATGAAACCATAAATGAACTGAAAAACAAAGAAAACAAACTGTATAAAACAATAGAGCGCAAGACAACAATAGGTTCGATAGAAAACAAGACATGTTTTTACACTGAGGTTCAGCCAGTATTCTAGGCTCTATTAAATTACATTACGCCCAGCGTTCCCCATTCCAGTACTCATTCCAAAATTCTATAATTATAAATTATTACGTACCGGGGGGTAAGTGGCGAACGGTCTTTCAAAAAATTAAGCTTATGGGTCTCGAAGTCTCGGTTATTAAAGCGGTTCTCCACGTCTCGGTGTCTCGATTTATTTGGTAAAGCCTTTCCATAGCCTTTCTTTCCGCCTCGCATTTTGAAAGTTTAAAAGTGTAGGACTCGCAGAAAAGATCTCGAATTTAAGTTACTATTCGCCACCCGAAAACGCAAAGCCTGAAAATCGGCGAATTATCTCTAAATCTTACGCTTGTTGGATCATAGCCGCATCGTCACGAACAGCTGCAGTTTTGTTGACAGTTACTCGTGAAAACTGTTCAACTTCACGTACCTTCGATATAGCAATAAGAACCTACCGTGATCCGCCATCTTTTCTTAGAAAAACGTAAACCAATCAGAATAGATGTAAGAATCAGGATCAATAAACCAATCAGCGGTCGTTTTAGATCGCTATGTCCCAGGGTTTCTCCTGTCAAACCGCCATTTTGAAAACCGAGAAGCCCCTGGGAACGAGGTTGAATTATTTTTTCTTCTCTTTTACAGTTCCTTTTACCAACCAGAGCATGCTAACTAAAAAGTGAAATCTCTGGTTATGTCGTTTTTCAAAAATTGCAAAAAATCTATTCAAACAAAGGGTTTTTGATAGCGCTTTTCTCTATTAAACTGATTAAATGTGGCCTGGGAGGGCCTGGAGACAATAAAAAAACTACGCAAGCGTGGAGGCTGATGAAATTTGCCTTACTTTATACGCAAGCTTGGAGGCTTACTTTATACGAGAAACTGATCAAAATTGTTATTGTTTTGGAATTGTGTTGCACCACATTTCCTCAGCTGAGCAGATCTGAACGAAATCAAGAGTATTGCCATTTTTGTGCAGAAGTACGAGGGTGGTCCTGAAGTTGCGAGCTGGGAGTTCAGGTATACCATTCTATAAATGACACTTTTCTCAGACAACTGATAACAAACTCATGGTACACGACATCTGTTTATAGCAAGGAGTGGTTGTGTAAAGCATTTTAAGGTAAGTAAAACGCAATTTCGCAGAAAATGTGGATCGAATACACCGTTTTCACACTGACACCGTTCAATGTTTTATTAAAAATAAACGTAAGGATTTTTGACAAACGTAAAAAGAAAAATCCAGTAAGTACATCACTTTCATAATGTTCAGTCCGAAGAAGAAAGAAAAAAAAAGAAGAAGAAGAAAAAAGGAGATCCCGAGCGAGACTTGAACCTTGGACCATCCGGCTGTTATTCCGCGCGCTAATCCACTCGGCCATCGTCATCACCGACTTAGAACATGATAAATTTAATTACTTCAAGGTAGATACGCATCAAAACGCATGTCTCAGTTGAAAAATCCTTTTAGATTGATTTTAATGTTGCATTAAAGACTCCAAATGTAGACTGCGAGCTGTCGCCCTTTTCTCCCCAGTGCCAAACGTGAGAGGGGAAAGGGATTGGGGCGAGAGAGGGAAAAGGGCGACAGCGGAGGTTTCTTTGTTCTTTGAATTTGCGTTTCAGGGAAATGTAAAACCCTGATTGGTCGGTTGCCTGTCAATCTGTCAACAAAGTCATCTCAGTCCCATCGGAATAATTATGACAAATGTTTTTGCGGGATGGCGGATGGAAAGGAAGTGTTGAAACGTGTTTGCGATGAAAAGCTGAGCAGTATTATCCTTACAGTCAAAACCGGTCAAGCGTTCCCGCCAAGAATGAATTAATGAATTCATTATTGCAAATTTGATTTCATTACCTGTTTCAATAATCCGCTCTTCGAATAAATAACGCAAAATTCAAAATAAGCCTCGATTCAAAAATTGAATTTTGATTGGATTAATGAACAAAAGGTTTATGCTATACAGTCGGACCTCTATTAAGCGGCCACACCAGGGACTTTGAAAACTGGCCGCTTAATAGAGGTTGGCCGTTTAATAGAGGTACAATATAAATTGGATAGAAATGGCAGTCAACGTAATTTTATTGCCTCTATAAAAAAATAGCAAAAGGCGTGTTGAAAAGTGAACATATGTGAAGATAAATGCAAAAATCATTGAAACAAAAAATTAAGTGCCCTGTATTTGCGCATTTCAAGTCCGTGCAAAGTTCTAGCTCTAACACAGAGAGCATGTAGTCGATAAGTACAGTATTTTTTGGTGTTGAGTAGGTACAGAAAAATATTCAAATCTATGTAACAAAACGTCAAGTTTCTTAAGCCTTTTTTGCACAAACAGTCTGTAAAAATTTTAGCTCAAAATATTTCATGGACGATTTATTTAAAATAATCCGTCGCTGCTGTTTGCCGTTGTGGAGCTCGGAGTTGTAACGAGAAGATCAAGTCATTTGCCTTTCCGATAGATAGGGCAAGGTCCTGGTAACCGTGAAACTGGGCAAGTGGAGATTAAATTGCAGTTTTTATTGTTATCAGTTATCACCTTCATATTATCTGTCACCATTTCGCTTGAAAAGATGATTTGCTGGCCGCTTAATAGAGGTAAAAATACAATAAATACTAAACTTGCAACAGCAAAAAGGTGGCCGCGGCCGCTTAATAGAGGTGGCCGTTGAATAGAGGTATCGAATGCAGCACTTTACTGATAAATAATTTGGGACTTTGGAAAGTGGCCGCTTAATGGAGGGTGGCCGCTTAATAGGTGGCCGCTTAATAGAGGTCCGACTGTATATGGAATACTAATGACCGTACCTCGAGCAGAAGTCTATCCCGTAGTTCTGTAGCATAAATACTCGGTTTCTGGAGCTTCCATATTTCAATACAATTCAAAATATCATCTGTCAAGACACTCGCTTCGCTACCATGTCGATAATGGCTTACTACCGGTATCTTATTTACCCCACGAACTGTGACCTTTAGATCGTTCGATAGTTGGTGTGCGCTGAAACCTCGATTCTTCTCTTAGAGCATTGGAAAGGCCTTTCCTGATTCAAACTCTAAAAGGCACAATCTTTAGTGATAAAATTTCCATGATGTGCCGAGTATTTCTCGTTTACTTAGTGCGAGCAAATTTTCATTTTAGTAAACATACATGTAGAAGCGGGTGCCAATTTGTCGGCGCGGCCGCATTGATTTGCATTGAATATCGTGGATTCCACAATGTCTTATAAAGTTACAATTGAAACAGTAAAATACTCTGCCTTCAACAGTTGTCATTAATTATGATATCAGTAGACTTTGAAGTTGTGAGTTTTTTCGGCATGATTCTAGACCTTGCTTTCTTTCAAATTCTTTGCCACATGCTTAATCACAAGTTGTGTCACGTTGTCAAAGGCACGAGTATCAAATTTCGTTTGTTTGCGTTTCCACTTTCACCGACTAAATTCATCATGTGAATAATGCGTTTCTTATCAAAAGTTTTTTCCCGGAAAAAAGGAACATGGTGAATGAAGATGAGGGTGGTGAAAGAGAAAAGTTCTCCCACTTTTTAAAGCGAGAATAATCTCAGGGCCTGTTTATATGGTCTCGGGTACCCGAGACAACCCTCCCCCGAGACAACTTTGCCGAGCGTTTATATGAGAAATGTTGTCCCTGCTGACTGAGTTAAAAGTTGACCCTACTTAAATATTCACAACGCTGCGTAAATATTCAAATCTAAATACAGCTATCGTATACCTGTTCGTTTGATTTTCTTTCATTCGTTCGATCGCTGTGGGCTTTGCTGATTTACATTTTACTTCTTGAACGTGAATTTGTGTTCTTAAACCTAAAATCTTGGCTTTTCGTGACACTTTTCGATCACTGTGGGCTTTGCTGATTTACATTTTACTTCTTGAACGTGAATTTGTGTTCTTAAACCTAAAATCTTGGCTTTTCGTGACACGCAGGACATCGTGAGTTGTCCCGGGTAGGCGAGACAAAGGGTTTATATGAGAAAAAGTTGTCCCGCCTGCCAGGGTTACCCTACCTGCCGAGGCGAGGAGTTGTCTCGCCCCCCCCAAGACGAGTTACGATTCTCATGTAAACGGTTGGTTGAATTTTTCAAAGAAATAAGTGAAAAGTTAGCTCGCCCAGGGTAACTCGGGGGGAGGGTTGTCTCGGGTACCCGAGACCATATAAACAGGCCCTCAGACTTAGAATGAGCCGACAGTGTATTCCCACGGGACATCTTTGGACTTCCAAAAGTGCTCATATTTCCATACTGTCAAAGGTAGAAACATTTTCGGGAAACTTGTTGAATAAAACTTAGTTTAGTTTAACTTTTAGTTTAATTGTTGAATAAAACTGTAGTTTTGAATAAAACGTGTGTTTATAATCAATAATCGAATGTTATGAAAGTGAAGATGGCCAAGGAGCAAAAAAGAACCGTGACTAATTCATGACGGTGTTTGTAAACAATGCACATTTACAAAATTTGATCGATCGCAGCGGGGTTTGTTGCTATATTTATAAAGCCGTGCAGTGATATATTGAAATCAAGCGCTTTCACTAACGTCGTGTTTTCCGATTTTTAACATAACTTCCATTCAAGTTTTCCATTTGTGATGGCAGTTTTTGGATTCAAAAGCCTATCAAGCTCAATTCGCTCACACGCACAAAACATGTAAATTCAATGCGCTTTGAACTAAAAGTAATCTGGGAATAAAGTGTGCAATTTTAAGCAAGTGCTTGCACTAACGTTGTGATTTTCGATTTTTAACCTGTGACAAACACATTGCTAGACATTAGTCGTTTTCTCGCGAGATAATTGATCATAATGTATTCCAAAATATCCGCTTCACTGATTCTCTCAAGATGCGATTCTCGTATCGCGAGACGCGAATCTCGTCTCGTGAGAAACGAGACGAGAGGTGGTAACTTACTTTTGAGCGGTACTGTATCATTCTGTTAATATAGAATGACTAGTCTGAAGGTGTTTCTCTTTTGAATGCGTGTTAATAGCGAGATGTTTATATTGAAAAGGTTTCAAATTACTTTTTGCGTGGCGAGCGAACAAAAACAAAAATAAATGAACTTTAAAGTCATCAGCCTAAATGGCTGGAAATCTTTTATCTAAAAACGGATACTAACATTGGCTGTTTGAACGGCTGAATATTTTTTCCGAACGGATAGCCATAGCTGTTCGAACGGGTGAAGATTTTTTTGAACAGATAACCCAGCCGTTCGAACGGCTGAAGATTTTTTTTGAACGGCTGGTAGCAGCCGTCTGGCTGACAAAAGTGTGTTGCGTTACCAACACTGTTTCGTATGCAAATTTTAGCAAAAATTAATTCGCAAAGTTATGCTTCGGTTTACATAGCAGATTGGACAGAATAAATCTGATGGTTTCATCGTCCTTAATAAAGTGCTCGGTAAAGGTAAACATTAAGCATGCAATTTACTTGAAGAGTTTTGATTTTAAGACCATAAAAAGACTCGGGTTTTTTCGTGGGCATATTAAACTTGCCGACATTGACATCTTATCAGTTTATAAATCGCCTTTTCCTGTCGGTCAAATTTCTTCGGAACTTTATAATTTTTCGATGGCTGTTTACTGTTAGCCTTTTTTTATTATTATTATTATTTTTTATTTTATTATTTTTTTTTATTGGAAATTACTCACATCTAAATTAAAATACTACAATACATTACATTACAGTCATGTACAAAATACAAAGTGTAGTAAAATACAAGTCTAATTTTGAGTATAATGTTACTATTTAGTTCAACATTGTTAGTAAACAAACTTCTTGTCAATTAAAGGTTTCCATTTATTATAGTAATACTTGGGTGAATTAGTGCTTATTGATATTTATTTTTCTATCTCCGCTTTGTTTACCACTATTGTTTGATAGACACTTAATGACAGAGGATCTTCATTTATACTACAGCAGTATATATAGTATTTCGCAAGTAGCAAGAGATGATTAGTTAACTTATTGAGATAATCGTTACCAATAATACCATACAATATTTTAACAGCTGATAATTCTAGCGTTATTGATAGGTATGTTTCATAACAGTCTAGAAAAGCTTCCCAGAACTCCGAAACGGCCTGACATGAGACTAGCATGTGCTTCAAATCTTGTTTTGTTTCTAAGCATAGATAACAACGATCACTGTTTGCGAGTTTAGCTTTGAACAGTTTGCATTTAAAATCTTATACTGGAACATAGTTAACTTAGTCTCTTTGGTGATAGAAAATGCTTAGTTAAAATAATTGTTTATTTGGTCCGGTGGTAGGCCATTGTCAATCAGGCGTTGTTTGGCGGTAGGTTCTTCATTATGATTAACAAAGCTTTTATGTATAGCTTTGGTTGTTAGTGCTTTCAAGTTCTGACATGGCTGTGTAAGTTGCTCTTGCTGTATGTTCATTTGGTTTATAGATTTTTTATATTCATTGGGAATAGCGTTTATTACTCCGTAATAAGTCAGAATATTCGTTTTTAACTGGTATCGGAATTTAAATGCTTCGTAAGTAAGGAAATCAAGATTATGATCGAGAAGGTTTTCTAAAGTGGAAACTCCTTTATCAAACCATGTTCGATAGAAAATCATTTTATTATCAATTTTAATATCTCTGTTGTTCCATATAACCGTTTTCTTTGTGCATGGTTTGATATTATTTTGCACACCAGTACTGCAATGTTCTTATGTAAAAAAGTGGAAGCTCCTTAATGTTGATGTCTTTGCCGTTACAGTTGCAGTTAGAGAGGAAGGTAAACCCCCCCAAGTGTGAAGTGGCTTCATCAGCAATAGCCGTCCATGCTGAATTCTCATTCAGTTTAAATCGCTTTATCCATATGCATTTTAAAGCTTTGTTCATTAAGGTAAAATCAATCATGTTCAGGCCTCCATTTTCGCATTCACTAGATTGTGGTCCTTTTAATTTTGGCTATTTTGTTTCCCCAGATGAAATTAAACGTGATCTTGTTTACCTGATCACTAAATTTTTCAGGGACTGGAAGTACAGATGCATTGAAAATAAGCTTTGAAAGGCCCAGAGATTTTACAATATTAATCTTGCCTAATAGGGTTAATTTTCGTCTCTTCCAATTATTTAGCGTGTTATCCAAAGTATCTAATTTATCATAAAAATTTAATTTGTCGCTTGTTTTCTTGCAGTTTGAAAAGTGTATTCCTAAAGCAAAAACAGATTCTTTTGGCCACTTAATGTTAAATGGGGTATCTTCTCTGTTTTTCCATTTTCCCAGCCACATAGCTTCTGATTTCGTAGGATTAATTTTTAGCCCTAAACATCTTTCAAACTTTTCCAGGAGCTTCAACAATGCACTCATCGAACTAAGGTTTCTTAGAAAAACCGTTGTATCATCTGCATACTGTGTAAAGACATTTACTGTTTGTTTCGATACCATAGGTGTGTAACTCCTTTCTGGTGACTATTATCCTATGTAATAATTTGAAATTGAATTCTCTTAGTTTATTCTCTTTACAAGTTCGGCTTATCTGCGTAAAAGCTTGTTTCCAATTAAAGTTATTTAGATTGAGGTCCTTTTGCCATTTCTTTGGACCCGTAGGTTCGATTTTACCTGCATTTATGAACAACCAATAGTAGTCCTTGCAGTTCATTTTTGCAAGGTCTATAGTAATAGAAGGAGAAAGCTGATGGATAGTGCTATTCAGTATATTACGTTTGTCAATCAGAGGTAGATTTCTCGCTTTCTCGAGTAAGTATTTGGGAATCGCTGAACGAACTTGTAAGTAATTAAGAAGTTACATTTAACGCCATATTTTTTCTGGAATTCATGGAAGGATAACAGTTTTCCTCTGTGGTCTAAGATGTCCTGTATTGAAACAATTCCCTTTTCTAACCATTTAGAATAAAATATTGGGTTTCCATCAATTAGAATGTGCTTGTTGTTAAACAAAAACACATCTGACTTGTCGTGTAGTCCGTACAATGTCCTTAATTCAAGAAAATTTGCCAATATTTGTCTGTAGAAATGTGGAACATCTGATTCTTCTAAAAATTTCTTGTCATAATTGCAGCGAATTGAAGTAGGAAGTTAAGACCACCATATTTTCCAAAGAAATAGTTTGGAATTGATTTCCAAGTTTCTGAAAAATATGGGTCTGTGACCACAAATCTAGAGATCCATGCTAAGAGTAATGATTTGAATAAAACTTCAACATTGGGAGCACGCAAGCCACCATTGCTATAATCTTGGTACATGACATCTCTTTTAATTTTATCCTGTTTTTTGTTCCAAATAAAATTGAAAACAGAGTTTTTTATTATAGGAATATAGGTATTACGAATGACCAGCATCGAAGCGGAGTATACCAGGTGTGCAATGCCCAAACATTTCACAATGAGACACTTTCCAAGTAGAGAAAGACTGCGTGCCCGCCAAATATCAAGTTTTGTAGTCATATTATCTATTTTCATTTCTACGTTTTTCTTGTTATTTTCTTTCATATTATAAGAAATAAACGTTCCTAGTGCTCTCACAGGTTCCTTGGTCCACTTTAAGCCAAAAGGTGTGGAGTCGTTAAATCTCCAGCAGCCTAACCATATTGCTTTGGTCTTTTCCACGTTGAGTTTTAGACCCGAAATATCACCAAATTGTTCTACAAGTTTAATTGCATTTTCGACTGAGGTCAAATTTCCTATAAAAAGTGTAGTGTCATCAGCAAATTGTCCAATCTTATGCTCCGTTGAAAATAATTTGATTCCTTTTATAGTGCAGTCTTGTCTAACCTTAGCCGCTAAGATTTCTACCCCTAAGATAAAAAGGTAAGGGGAGAGGGGACACCCCTGTCTTACTCCCCTCGATAGTTTAAAGTAGTCTGTTGTATATCCATTATGTAAAACAGAGCTTTCAGTGTTCGTGTACAGCGTCTTGACCCATTGCTTTAAAAAGGTTTCAAAGTTGAACAAGTTCAAAGTTTGCAGGATGAAATCCCATTCTACTGTGTCAAACGCTTTTCGAAAATCTAATAGGAGAAGTATACCAGGAATGTTCTGAAGTTTTGTCTGTTCCATAATGTCATTAATTAGTCTTATATTTTGTCCGATGTATCTACCTTTCATGAAGCCTGTTTGGTTACAGTTGATTAAACGCGGAAAAAAAAAAAAATCTGCATACTGTGTTATTTTTTATTTCATAATTTTATAATCTGTATTTAAAAGTGAGATAGGTCTCAGATTTCCTAGGAGGTTAGTCGGTTTGTCCTTTTTTGGTACGAGTGTAATAATACCTCTTTTCTCGCATATTGACAGTTGACGTTTTTCAAAGCTATAATTGATGCTCGCAACAACATCTTGATTAATATCATCCCAGAAGTCTTTGTAAAATTCACTTGGAAAACCATCCGAGCCCGGCGTTTTATTGTTGTCCATATCTTTTAAAGCTTGGTAACACTCTTGTTCAGATAGCATACCTTTATAGCACTTTATAGATTGATCTTCATTAAGTGGTGTTAACAGGTCATTGTTAAAAAATATGTCAAACTCAGAGTTATCGGGATCGACATTTTTAGTAGAATACAAGTTTTTGTAGAATATTTTCTCTTCTTCGAGAATGAATTTTTCGATCGTTGGTTTCTTCACCGTTGGATAGTTTAAGCTTTGAGATTTTTTTCCTAAGGAAATTTCGTTTTTCAAGATTGAGAAAGTACTTGGAATTTTTTTTCTCCATTTTCATACCACCGAGCTTTGCTGCATAAGATTGGCCCTTTGATTTTTTTTTATTTAAAATTTTTTCTAACTTGGTTTTAAGAGCATTATACTGTTAGCCGTTTATGGATCTGTCAATTCCCAGCCCGCTCATCCCCTCCCCGGGCATTGTCAGGCATTTTATAACTTTGGGTGCGTTCGATTGGGAAATCCGGATTTCGGATTTCCCAAAAAAATAAAAAATCCAAAAATGGATTTCCAATTATCAAAATCCTTCTCCGCGATGGATTTCCATGAACAATGGAAATCAGAAATGCAGATTTCCCAATCGAACGCACCCTTTTTCTTCCCAAGGGTGGGGCATTTGCTAAAACAGGTCAGCCCGGGAGTGGGGCATCTTTTAAATTTCCTGATTGCCTCCAATATAAAAACTGAGTTGATAAATGTTGTTTGGGTCCCGCACTTTTCAAGTGAACCAGAGCAACAGACCGAACGCAATCATATTCCATTTTATTTTTAAAATAAGTTTCACACAATTTTCAAAACAGGCCGGCTAGTGCCTTACCTTTCAAGTGCCACAGAAGATAATATCACGGTAAGTTTTCAATTTTTGTTGACGTTTTACTTTGCCAACTTTCGTGGCTGTGGTGTCTTTCCATCAGGATATGTCACAACAGAAGAATCTGGCTATTTGAAAATTCAATGGCAACTTACTTGAAAAAGCATTGCAATCAACGGCGGCCTTAATTGAGCGTAAGCATAATTTTAATAAAAATTAACAACATTAACAATGAGAATCGACAGGAAATTATTAGAGTCAAAAGTTTTGCAGAAACATAACACCGATATTTGGAACGAATGAGGGAATGGGTATCAGAAATACTGAGGTAAAACGAAATAATTCCTAGCATGAATAAAGATCCATTTATTTGTGAACAATTATTGCTTCCATCAATAATCATTACAATAAAATTTTGATCATGTCCCATGGGTCAGGCATTTGCACTCTTCCAGATGCCCCACTGTGGGGATTTGTACGTATAAGCTGATCCCACCGTGGGGCATTTGAAACATTTAAAAAATACGACAAATGCCCGGGGGGTGGGGGATGAGCGGGCTTGGAATTGACGGAGCCATTACAGCCAGCCATTCGAAATAATTCTTTAGCCGTTCAGCTGTTCACAGTCAGCCGTTAATTCGTTCGGAATAATTATTTTGGCGTTCAGCCGTTCACCGCGAGTCGTTCGAATTTTTCTTCTGCCGTCAGTCAGCCGTTCAACTTCATCCGTTCAGATTATTTCCTCAGCCGTTCAACTTCATCCGTTCAAAATTTTTCCTCAGCTGTTCAGCCACTCATGGTTTAAACCATTTTAAAATAGTTCGGCCTCCTATTTTTCATCTGTTCAGTAGAATGGCCGTTAGTATTGTTTTCGCGTGAGAGGTCACAATTTACCAGAGCTTTGTCTTTGCAAGAGTTTACAGTCATTCACAGTTGAATAAAATTAAAGAATAGCTTCAGTTTAGAAGTAAAAGAGACAATGCTTGTAGCATTTTGAATTTCAAAGCTAAGAGAATTAAAGAATTTAGAACCTTGGAAACAGATCGAAAATTTTCTTATATTTGTTCTGCAATAAGGTAAGTAAAAGAGCCCCGAACTTCTAGTGTCATAAGAATGCACATGGTTTGTTATTAAAAAAATGTTATTGGAACTATCAGGAAGTAAGCCGGCTTTACAAAGATACATAAATTTTCCTATCTGAAGTTTATAAATACTCTCAAGATTCAAAACGAAGACCTAAGACCCCAAAACGAAGACCCCTAAATTTTTTATGTGGTAAAATTAAATGAAGATGCTTCTACTCCACTGAGATTTGGCTCTTTTCTTCAGCTAGCTTGAAAGCAAAATATTAATTGAGTGCATCACTCACGCTGCATTTAGTTGACTTTTTATGGTGGAATATTGTGAATAGAGTATGCAACCAAAGCACTTGCATTTTTACCAATTTGTTTGATAAAAAAGTATGGACATAGGATGATGATAGGAAAGGAATTATGATGGTTCGAATTATCGCAAGTGACATTTCAGATTTGGATTAACTAGGTGCCTGGCGGGTTTGCGTGATTGAAAAAATTCATTTATGGCAGCCAAGTTTCTTCACTTCACTGAATATACAATTTCCTATGACCTTAACAAAACAAAACATATTTTGATCAAAGGGGGGGGGGGGGGGTGACAGTATACTTTTTATATGGCAGAAAGGAGAGGGCTGAATGTGTGGAAGAAAGTGATTACATAACCATAACTTGCAAGGATTCCCTGTAACCCCTGAAACCCTTTTTGGCCGCCGCGATTTTTGTATTGCGGCGAGATCGTGGTCAATATCGCACCGCGATTGAAAAATCATGGCGGCCAAAAACGCGCCGTGATTGAAAAATCGCAGCGGCCAAAAACGTGCCGTGATTGTGGGCAATATTGCGGCGCAGCAAATCACGCCGCGATTGTGGCGCGATCGCGGTGCGATGTTCTCTGCTGCCGTATTTACAAATGACAGTGACATCGCGCCATGATCCTAAAATCGCCTCATGATCGCGGTGAGTTTGCGGCTCAAATAGGTGGTTTTCATGGCGTCCATGTTGGTGGTCACAAGTAATATAATCTTTTTGCATATTGTAACAGTGTTTTAATTCATTTAAAACGGGATGGAAATTTCATTGTTTTGACCACCAACATGGCCGCCGCAATCAGATTTGAGTTTGACGGCCAAAACTAGATTTGCTTCAAAAAAAGCATGAAAACAGTTATATACTAAACAAAGAAAGTAAAAAGTTAATTGAAAGTATATTTCCACTGAGGACCTGTTCAGCATTCAAGCTCTTCGCCCACCCCCAAAAAAGGAAAAAAAAAAGGTCCTCGCTGGGGTTTGACCCCTGCAGCGCTTGGTTTCAAAGTCATTGCTCAAACCATTCTGCCACCTAAGGCTACACTTTAACTCACTGGGAAATTTAATTATTTGACAAATGTTCTTGGCTTCCGGCCAAGGCCGTTTTTCGACATAGAAGAAAACTTTTTATGTTAATCAAATAAATGGTTAGCTTGAATATTTCTAATCATAAATTAAACTGCTTACAACAATTTTGTTGGCTCCTTCGGAAAAGACTAAGACAGCCTTGCCGAGTAACTTAAATATTACCACAGTTCGACATTCTTTCAACCCGAAAGGTTTAGTGAAAATAAATACGGGCTCAATTGTTTTAACTGAGATACGGGGCAAAAATAATAAAAGCCACTTAGTTAACCTTTTCATCTCAAGGCTTGTCCTAATTAAAAAAGCTCACAAACTTGAAAACAAATTAAGCTTATCGCCGTAGACAAATGAAACCAGATGCAGCAACCGGCCGTGCTTCAGATTTTCCTACTCGGTAAAAAAGTCCTCACTGGTGTCCATCTCCAAGATATCCCAAAAAATTTAATTACTGTTCAAAGTTCCTTTTTCAGGTGGCTTGTTTGTCCATTCAGATTCTGTTATCTGTCTGGCGATTTACAACTTTTGATTCACGATGATTTCAATCCATTTCCAGATTTGAAAAATGCTGGCACGATTCATCATTCATTTTTGCATTCCTCCAACTTAAGTCTTCCTCCAACTTAGTCTTGTTGTAAACTGAGATGAAACAGTATTTCCCATCAATTTTTTCGCATTGTGTTTAAAATTTAAATCTTACATTTTCAGTTTTTAGTGTTCATTATAGTACTGCATGTTGTAAATTTCAAAGTTTTCTCTTGCTCGACGGGCTGACATGAGGAGTACTTGCTCACCGATCGGCGATTGCATGTTTGAATGAACCAATCACATTGCCTAATTCCGCCTAAAAGCCGCAGTGCATCCAGAGAAAATGGTGCGGCAAGTTGTCAAAGAACATAAGATAAACATGCCGAACTACAGTCACTACAACAAGAAGTCAGAACGACCATAATCATTCGCGATGGAAAGATCAGCTGCGAAGAGAAAAGTGGGACATTGAACAGTCGATTGTGTTAAAAGTTTATAACCTTTATTGGCAATATTTCAAACCTTCAAACCTAAGCTTAATATATTTTTGATATCCCAGAGGTTTTGGTAAGTCTGATCGACATGCCGAAACACCTGGCAACGTTAAAACATCGCCGATATCTCGGGATGCTCGGTAAGATTTGAAACGTCCGGGATCTCGGCAACAAGGGCAAATTCTCAAATGCACTCCACAATCTTTTAAAAATTATCGCGTTGACTGTCGCAGTGGAAATCGCAACGCGATTATTGGAAGCCTCCGCAATCACACTTGTCATGGCGTGATCTGACTTGTCGCGGCGTGATTGCGATTTACTTGTGCCGCGATTGTCGTGGTGCGATCGCCCTTGTTGTGGCACGATCGCCCTTGTCGCGACACGATTCCGAATTACTCGCGGCGCGATCGCGCTCCATTGAGCTTGTCGAGGCACGCTCTGACTTGTCGCTGCATGATCGCGCTTGTTGCGGCGCAATTGCGATTTACTCACGCCGCTATCGTGCTAATCGCACCACGATCGCACTAAATTTTTTACAAGGGAAGTTGTTTTTATCAAAACTGCTGATCCAGCAGCGCAACTAACTGAGGATCAGGAGAAACAAAAATGACAAAAACATATACAAGACGTACAAACAACCTGCACCTGACTTCTGGTCAAGTGTGATAGCGCTGTTACTCAGTTCAAGATGGCAGATCAACTCATTGCAGTACAATGGTACATTGAGTATGAAGATGCACAAATGCATCTTTTCATTTTCTGGAAAAAAAAGGATTTGAAAAAATAAGATTTGAGGGCCTGTTTTCAATATTTTGGGGTCTTAGGGTCTTTATTTTCAAGGTCTTCGTTTTCAAGACACCCCTGCCATAGTTTTGTTTCATTAAACAAGACATTTTGCTCCACATTGTCTCTCCCTCCATCAAGTTGTGTAAGTGGGTACCAACAAATATAATGCTAGGGGGAACTCAGTGATGGACTAAGGTCCCATCCAGGGGGAAGTAGTAATACTCCTAGTCTCTTCATGCTATAGACACCAGGTTAGGCTCTGGTCCACCTGAGTCTCATGTGTGGCTTTACCTTTACATTTATGTACATGTCACTTCAAATCATACCAAAGTGGGGTCAGTATAACAAACCTGAGTAGCATGTTATGCAGGGGCATACCAAGGTGAGGATTCCATGAGTTCCAGAATCCCCCTTTTCAAGAAAGATTTATGAGAATTGAGAACAGAATCCTTACAAAATGTGAAAATGAAAAATGGGAAGTTTCTTGCTATTTTATGTTGTTGGCATTTTTCCTTCCTGAATGTGACATGCATACATGTTTTGAATGCCTGTGTAACTGAACTGTCTGGCTGATTTCAGACGAGATGGAACCCCCTCCAAGCAAAAAGGCTGGGTATGCCCCTGTTATGGCAGGATAGGGGTATTAAACAACAGAGTTCATTGGAGAGCCTGTTTTGCACCCTCATGGATCATGGTGGCCTGATGCTTAGTATATCATTGAAGTACTAGTGTTAGAGATAGTCTTGCTTTAATCCCTGGTTATGACTATTAAAGCTTATGTCTTGGAAAAGACAACCAACACCCACAATGCCCAAGGCTGCTGCCTAACTGGAGCCTGGAAGTTTGGGGACCCAACAGTTAACTAATCTAATGACTGTTAACTTCTCAGCTGTTGGCTTTGTGGACCCCTTCAAATTTTTGTTGGGCAGCAGCCTTGATGCTTCTCTTTATCTGTGGAATCTGGGTTTGTTAATGATAGCAGCTCCAGCATCTTAGTATTACAACATTGTCCTTCATCCATTCCATGCTTTGAAACTCACAGTACTGTTTAATAGAACTTAAAAAAAAATGAGTAGTGAAACCCGGCTTTAAGGGTCTGGATTTTCATCTGGTTTACTCTGTTAGCTTCAATCTTGGACATTTCAAATGAAAAATTTGAGACCCCCCCCCCCCCCCCCCCTAGTTCAGTGATGGGAAAATGGTGCATTTTGGTTTTCATGTGAATCCATCATCGGGAGGATGGGAGGTGATATTTCTCTTTTCATTCCATCTGAGATTGTAACTAACTAAGATAAGAAATTGAGCCTTGAATACGGTAGGCTTATAAAAACAGTCGGGTATTATTAAGAATCGGTGATGAAATTTAGGATAAAGTGACAATGTTAAAGGGGCTATGTCGCGAGGTTTTGCCTAATTTTACTAACTTTAATTTACACTATTATCTGTCAAAATTCTTTTGTTCGCTGAAACGCGAAACAGGACTCGAAACGGAACCAGTGGTCACGTACACAAGAGCTATTGCTTGTTTTGATTTAATTGCTCTTTTCTCAAGTGAAACAAAATCAGAAAAATGTTATAGGTTTGTCTGTGGCGGTAGAGAAGTACAAAGCGAAGACGCTGGTACCATGTTAATATGCTGAAATGTACTATATTTAGCCAACAGAGAAGAAGAACCTTCGTCCATGACATTCCATGGTCAACTGATTTCTATCGCTGCTCGTACAAATTGAGATATTTAGCTGTATGATTTCAGAATCGGAAAAATAACTGGGCCAAAATCAAGACAAATAGATTATTTACATTATGTGAAAAATCTGAGACCATTTGGTGAACACAGCACTACAGGATTGAATGGATTTGACGATGATGGCGTAAACTTGAAAAACACTAGCTGTTGTATGTAGGTTGAAATGGAATTCAGGTTAAAATGATTTCAACCCAGTTTGATTTTGAATTTCTTTTGTCTTTGATTCATTATCATAAATCAGAAACAAAGGTAATTCAAAATCAAGCTAGGTTGAAATCATTTTAACCCGAATTTCATTTCAACCCGAATTTCATTTCAACCTACAACACAGCCACCGGACATTGCTTGCGTGACACCTCGTGACATAGCCCCTTTAACAATATGCTTATGGACATGATTGATAAATCTTTACTGAGGGTCCTGAAGGGGTAAAATGGGAACTGGGATTGGCCTGTTTTTGCCCTGGGAAATGGGATTTGAGTCACTGGGACTGGGATTTGCTCACTGGGAATGGGAAAAAAACGTCGAAATGGGAATGGGACAGTTGGCTTTAAGAATGTCCAGTCAATACTTTTAAGTATTAAAACTGGTCTTAACTAGTCAAACTAATTCCCTTAGTTTGGCAAACATCAGAAAACTGTTAGAAGTGCCTATTTTACGCCAATTATACAATAGGAATATCAGAATATTTTATTTTTCCCTTTCTTGCGATCAACAATATTTGTGTACAGCGGTGCAATCAAGTCAAAAATGCCGAGCATGCGTATTTACATGTTAAAAACAACATGGCGGGATATCAGACTACCTGCAGGCAACAGGAATGTGAAGTGGCAGGAAAATATCACCTGATATGTGGATGTGAATAGAAAAGAGCTGGTATGAAAAAACACTGGGATTTTTCCTGAATTCTGCTAGTGGGAATGGGATTTGGATGCTGGGAAATGGGATTTGGAAAAAAATTGGGCTGGGAATTAAATGGGATTGGTACCGACCCTCTTTACTGTTTAACCCTGCAAAAACTCTACAAAAAAACTCTTACATGTATTTGTAAACGAGTCCACAGTCCTCCTTTTATACCCGCATGCACTTACTCTTGCCAAACACAATTTACAACAACTCATCAGAAACACAGCATACCACTCTAATCCACCACTTTTTTTAATACACTAATCAAGCCTCTTTCTTACAATCGTATCTCCCAAGCCAGACAACAGTCCCGCTATTACGAGCAAGAATCAAAGCGATTGATGTTTTTCTCATTAAATGGATATCAGTTGACTACAGTAAAAACAGATCTTCAAAAAAATCTTAAAAAGTTCCTAAACTAACATCTTTAAACAACATGATTTTTGAAACTTTTAAACTACTGGGCGCAGAATTATTCTATTTAAAAAAAAAGACTTGGCTTAATATAAACAAATAATTTATATAAACAACAGTTTTGATCAATGAAAATAGAGCTAGCAGCAATATTCCATGTCAGAATTGCTCACCTCAAATTTTCTCTTCTCATTCTTTGGGGCGTCCTTTTCATCAAAGAAACTGCAAGTCCTGAAGCATCCGGTTCAGAAGGCATACACTTACACTGTCAGTGACAGTTCACTGAACTCTGAAGTAGTGAATATGTTCGCAAAAATACTTCTCTCTATCTTGAAGGCACTGAAAAGTCAGAACATTTTTTTAGAAACAAAAAAGTGCACTTACTGTCTAGAGTGAACCCACTGTCCTTATTATTGAAATGTCGCGATATATGTAGCAAGTTCATTTTTATAAAAGCAGCACTGGCAAGTAGCCAGCCCGCTTTAATAAACACTACTCATAAAACATTTGGTACTGTAAGTACTATTATCCTAAAATGTGATCATTCAAAGCAGTAGGTTGTTTATATGTTCCCTGAATGTTTTATATGTAGATCTCACTGTCAAAGAATGAGTGCTGCGGCAGAAACCATAAATGTAGAGGAAAAATTCTCAAGATCTTCACTGAACGGTAAGCAAGATGGGTCATCACCAGATGGTACAGAAAACCTGTTTGCTCCAGACAGTGACAGTGAGTTTTTCCTGGAGGAAAATGGCAAACTCAGTGGTGCAGAACATGCACTTGATCCAAGGGTAAGGATGCACAACTTGCCAAATTACTACTGAACCCTAAACATTTGCTATGAAGCCTACAAGTACCTCATCCCCCCTTCAGAATTGTTACTAGTACAATTTTGTGATAGTGGTTAGTGTGTTGGACGTCTGATCTAAAGGTTGGTGGTTTGAGGTGGTCTTGATCGTCATGTTGTTTCCTTAAACCTGCCGCACACTTGAGGAAAGTGCTGAGCAAAATTCCTCGCGAGGTAGTTAGCTCAGCTGTTTCCTCAAGTGTGTGCTGGAGTTTTTGTGCGTTTTTTGCCTCGCGAGGTTGTGAGGCAAATATTTGTCGTGTTTGACATTTTTTGCCTCACGAGACAAATTCCTCATCGTTTGCGGGCGCCACAAGAATCTGGCTGAGCCAAATTAATCGATTAGCCAATAAAATTGCATGGTGAGCTCACGTGATTTCAAGCTCGACATTCAAGATGGCGGACAACGAGATCTTGGAACTTCTTGCAGCTCTGGCAGCTCTTCTTATCTGTTTGTTTGTGGTCCACTTAGGGTATACAAAATGTAATATTACATTTGTATAACTGCAATTGCTGTGATTGATATTAAAACAATATTTTAATATCCACTTTTTTAGAATGTTCTTAGGATAAATTATAATTTAAATTTAGTATTAGATTTTAATACAGCAAACATGCAACATACAAGGCTGCATAGAACTCGACAAGTCTATCCTCCAGGATAGCTTCGTTAACCACACTCCTGTCCACCATCTTGAATGTCGAGCTTGAAATCACGTGAGCTCGCCATGCAATTTTATTGGCTAATCAATTAATTTGGCTCAGCCAGATTCTCGCGGCACCCGCACACGATGAAGAATTTGTCTCGTGAGGCAAAAGATATCAAACACAATAGATATTTGCCTCACGACCTCGCGAGGCGAAAAACGCACAAAAACTCCAACACACACTTGAGGAAACAGCTGAGCTAACTACCTCGCGAGGAATTTTGCTCAGCACTTTCCTCAAGTGTGCGGCAGGCTTTAGACAACAGTCTTTACTCCACATTGTTTTTCTCCACCCAGGTGTATATACATGTAAATGGGTACTGGCAACAAAATGCTGGGGCATGGTTTGTACAATCTTGTAAAGGTCTTGAATTTTAGCAGTCGTCTTGAAAAGTCCTTAATTTGGTTAAGGTCCTTGAAAAGTACTTGATTTCTTTATTAGGTATTGCAAAGTCCTTGAAATTTAGGACTTTGTGTACGCCCTATCACTTTTCTGATAAATTAAATGATTTTGCTCCAAAAAAATTGGCCACCAGCGACTTTTAAAATCCGAAAATAACTAGCGAAAATGTCGGCATAATATGTGAATGCGTACATGAAGCAAAATTGTAATCTTTGCCTCAATTTCATGCACCAGGGGACAAAGAGTTTCAATTTCGTAAATAAAACGTAGTCTTGAAAACTATTTTTTGACCTTGAAAAGTCCTTGAATTTTATTTGTCTGAAGTTGTACGAACCATGTGGGGGTAAACCTGTGATGGACCAGCATTCCATCCAGGGGGGAGAAGCAATACTCCTAGTTCCATCATGCTATGGAAACTGGGTTAATCTCTGGCTGAGTGGGCCACCTGTGCTTTTGTGTGACTTTACTTTACATATTACCTCTTGTAACTTGCTTTGTGCATACCTTTTGGTCTACAAAGAACCCTCCCGTTACCAATTTATGTAACAATAATATCAACTGAGGCATCAAATTATACTAAGGTAAGATTTGTTTTGCTTCAAATTTAGGTAGCCCTGATCAGTCCAAACGATGAACATTTTGATCTTTTACTCCATAAACTAAAAGAGAGGTTAGATGAAGGACATGGAGAGACTATATATGAAGTTGGAGTGGGAGGAGGTACGTAATGTTCTAAATGGGAATTTAATAATACATACAGTGTACACCTTATTCGAATACACGCGGATATTTTACGAGCTGCATAGTATTTTTTTAGCCCTGCAGGGACGTGAAAAAATGCGAGCAATGAGTGAAATGTCCGTATGTATTATCTGTTAAACCATCGAATAATGGCTTTATTATTTGACTGACATTCTATTGTTTATAGTTGCTTCTGTGTCTTTAAACCGGAACACTAAGTAATAGTAATTGGACTGAGTGGAGTGCAATTCAGGGAGTAATCGGGCGAGTAATTTCTGAATTGGCCAAATGCATAGCGCGAGGACGATTTGAAGTTATGAGCATGATTACCCCTGAATTGTACGACATGAAGTTCAATTACTAATTAATCGCATCAATAACAAAATTCGAGAATAAAACGTCCCTGTGGACTTTCTTGTACTCAAAACGTCTAGGATATTTTCTATCAGTTTGAAAGTAGGAGAAAAACAGCAAAAATGAACCCATTCAAGTGCAACTGATTGACACGCGTGCAATGTAGATGTCCAATTACGGCTATCCAATTACAAAAAGTTACGTGAGAAATAGGCGCACGGATGACCAATCACAATCGAGGATTTTGTTATTGATACCATTACATGTAGGTGTAATACGCCTGGATATTTTGTGCATTCTCTTTCCCTTGTAAGGTCACAGTTGAGTAATAAATGTTAATATTGTCCAGGAAGCTCACATCACCTACAATTCTCGTCACATTTGTCGGGACACATGTGGGTCTCCCTCCCTTCTCGATGTTGGTTTGACATTAAGTAATCTCAGTGCTGCAAAATTCAACATTGGGAGGGAAGAACGCCAACTGTAGGGTAAATATGTTTTGAGCATGAGGTGTCCCAGCAAAATGTGACAAAGATTGCAGCTGTTTTTCAGTGAAACCCTGCTGAAAATATCCCTAAGGGTCCCAAAAATCCCATCATTCTGACCAAATTTTCCTTGTAATCCAGTGTCCTCCTTTTAGTTGACACCAATTCCCAGTACATTGACAGCTTGATCAGTTCCAAGAGAGACTTGCAATCAGCGTCAAAATTAGTTGAGAGACTTTGTCCAAAACGACTTTTCCATACCTCTTTTTAAACTTATACCATAAGGTTATCTCAAAAATGAGTAGAGTAACCGCTCAAGAAAAATATTCAATGAGAGTTGTTTAATTTACAATTCATTTTGGTTACTTGTGGTTACTCGTTTATTACTCATAAAATAGTGCTTTGTTTATTCCGAATCACCTTCCTATCTCTTTGTAAGGACCAGGGCAGCAAAAAGTTTTCCAAAGGGAGGAATTTCCTTTCATTCCATGAATTTGTGCGTGAAAAGTAAACGATTCTCAGTGCACAGTCATTGTGTCACAAATGTGCAACAACACCATCAGAAGTACTTTGGCTGGAGTATCGTAAAATAGATGAAACACTATATCAATGATTGATCTTCAAGGTGGAAATCTAGACTGCTATCTGTCCCTTTTCAGTCAATCGAGTGGGCAAGCTGATCACGAAAACAAGCTCAGCGAGACTGGAGCGAGCGAGCAAGTCGAGGGGAAACTGGGGGAGAGGCGGTAGGAAAAGGGACTGCAGTCTTTTCTGTAACTTTCGCGTTCAAATTCCCCGCCGCACCAGGGACGGAAAACTCTGATTATTTCATAGACAGTAGAAAGCTGTCAGGGAAGTTTGACAAGTATTACCAATCTTGACACATCTATTATGAATCGATATCTCCAGTTTCACATCAGAGTTGAGACGATGACATGTAATAGTGGGAATGAAACTGTTTTAGACAATTTGTTTGGTTGCCTCGGCTGTTTAGTTTTAAAAGAAGAACAGACATTAGCGGTGGAAGCGCTTCTGTCAGGGAAAGATGTCATGGCTGTGCTACGAACTGATTCAGAAAATCAATAATTTATCAAAGCTCTGTCCTTGTATGATAGTGGCATAAATAAAACAGTCGTTAGACTGTCAAAATTTATAACGGAGGAATTATAAACATCGCAGCTCCACGCGGCTATGCGAAGCAAATGGATGCTAAAATCACAGCCTTGATTAAGGCAAACTTCAAGTTTCTACAAGTTGAATTGCTTTCTTTTTCAGCTTCAACTCTCTCTGCTAAGCTTGCACTGTACTGTTCTATTTTAGCCCATGTGCCGGTTTCGTGCGTGTTTAAAAGCACAGAGACAAATAGAGGCGGAGTTGTCTTTTATTAAGTTGACAAAATTAGTTTATTTTTAATGGGTCCTCACACTTGGTGGGCGGAGTTATCTGAACGCGTTTGTTACAGAAGAGACTGCAGTCCCTCTTTCCCTTCCTACCTCTTCTCCAGAGACCCCTCGGTTTGCATTACTTTCGCTCGCTTTGTGCTCGCCGATTGCGTATTTGCTCACCCGCTCAACTATCCAGAGAGGGACTGCTAGCAGTCTAGGTGGAAGTCACATTATTTCCACTTCAATATAAGGGATTAGATAAACCTACAACGTACAGTACACTACATGAGTCCAAAGAACATTGTCCTTTTACCCCACACAGATATTTGCAGTCCCTTTTAGTTCGCTCTCTTCAAAGGGAATCAGGACACAGATTCATATCCTTTTATCACATCAGCATATGTACTGAACTAGGAGAAATTAATAACCAAAGTTGATCACAAAAGCAGAAAGGTCATGTTTACAAGCCTAAAACGAGGCTGCATTCTCTTGGCATGGGGTGTTTAAGCATTGAAAACGGTCATGTGTATTTCCTATCTGATTTCACCCTTTTTGAGTGCACACTGAGCTATGCAGCAATGAATAATTATCACATAGTGGCCTGCCCTTGAAACAACTGGAAAAATGTAAGAATTTAAACATGTCACCAAGGTCTGACTTCTCAAAAATCCAGATCCCCAAATAGACAATTGGTGTCAAAACTTGTTGAGGCAAAATTACTTTTCCTACCTTTTCTTAAACTTATTCCGTAAGCGATCTACAAGTTTGTTATTTTCCCAAAACATTCCCCTTTAAACGAAAGTGTCTCAACAATTTTGTCGCCGATTGTGGGTGCCAGTTATACCACGTTCTTGTTTCACTCTCTCATCATTCTGTAACAAGAGTTGACAATATTTAAAAGCATGTCCTTGTGAAATGGATGGACTCCTATCTAGCCCTGAAATATTGTGTTATCTATGCAAATGTTGTTGATTCATCATCATGGCTTATAGCTTGGTAAACGTAGATCAGGAAGGTGGTGTTCCACATCTGCTGCAGGCCCGCTGATGACTGATAAAGCCTATATGGGACAGGCAGGTCCTGCTGCAGCGGCTTCAGGTTAAGGTCAGGTCAGTTGTGGGTGCAGAAGTGTTGCAGTTCCTTCATCTCTGCCTCTTCTTCTTTAAACTGGCTCTGCGGTTGTCCTCAAAGAAGGGGGTGACCTTGTGGACCCCAGTCAGCAGACTGGTGACTGGCAGTGTGTTATTGATTATGAGGGAGATAAACACTTAGCTATGATCCATCTAATTATTTATACAACCCTTTCAAAGAAGGAACAATTATTGCAAAATTAATAATAATATAATAATATATTATACATTTTATATAGTGCTGCTATCCATAGCAATGATCAGAGCGCTCACATTAATGCTAAATAATCTAAAAATGATATATAATCCAAATATAAAAAACTAAGAACTAAAAGTTTAAAAAGTAAAATTATTAAAAGTAACTTTTTTTAAGAAAGGTATGTCTTAGCTTTTTTTTAATACAACAAAGAGTTGTTTAAAAATCTCAGCTGGTGGATGCTGATCAGTTCTTTACTCCTGAATCCTCATGACACTTAAATTTATTTCTAAAGCAATAGCCAGTAAACTAACTCATCCTATTACCAAGAACATAAAAAACATACGGTACTTATATTCTACATTGTGTCCAGATGGAACTGCCAGTGGCCTCAGCGCTGATGATCTCAAAGCTTCTGTAGATTCTTTGAAGCTGTTGTCTGAGGCCTGTGATGCTGACATCGTGTTATTGAGAGAGAAGCCTGCAGAGGAAGGGACTGTTGCAGAATACTTAGTGCGTAATAGAGCAGATGAAAATGACTTTATGGAAGTAAGGTGAGAAAATTGAACCCTTTAACTCCCATGAGTACCAAAAATCAAAATTCAAGAAAAAAAATCCTACATTTCATGTTGTGAAATATTGAAAAACAAATGGTACCATGCAAAAGTACTGCAGAAGAGGTTTCATTTGAATGGTCACACCATAAGTAGTCTGCATAGCAGGGGTCAGGGAGAGGAGAACTAGGGAGAGGGAGAAAGGACGCCTACAATAAAGACCCCCTTTTTGTTCATTTCTGTGGACGTTGATGGCCGCAAACTTCCAATTGGCTAATTCGCGCTGGGCAGTTAACAAAGTAAATTCCCACATGAAGTCAGTTCAATTCCCAGGAAATCAGTGGGCATAATGGGAATAGCCTGGTTATTATAGCTGTTTTTAAGCAGGCATTCCTTCCCTTCTTCTCTCTCCTTTTTCGTGTCCCTCCCCACTCCCTGTTTATGCCTGCCACACAGGCTTAATCATAACGTACTGAATCTTATCCAAAAGTTGTCCATACGATCAGTTACATCACTTTTACTATTCATCATTTTATACATGCTATTGAAAGCAAGAAACCATTACAAGACTCCTTAAGGTACCTTAATATTATCGAGGGAGGCAATTTTTCTTGCAACTTGCAAAACATCACCATCAGAAGACAGGTTTTGAAAGAAATTGCACATGTATAAAAAACTCACTTTGTTTACATTTCAAAATAGCCTCATCTCAGTTCTACTTTCTGCAATAATGCAAATACATTTCAGCATGCAATATGCAATATCCATCTTGCAACTTGTCTTGCAATGCTCACTTATCAATTTAATGACCAAGAGTGGCTTTCTCCTAACTGGATTATTTGTCTGTATCTAATCAGAGTTGCAGTAGTTGGTAATGTGGATGCTGGTAAAAGCACATTACTTGGGGTACTGACCCATGGTGAACTGGACAATGGACGAGGAATGGCAAGACAGAGACTGTTCCGTCACAAACATGAGATGGAATCTGGCAGGACCAGCAGTGTGGGAAATGATATCCTTGGGTTCGACAGCAGGGGAGATGTGGTTAACAAACCTGATACTCATGGTAAAGAATGCAGTATCTTTTCTTAAAGTCAGCTGTTCAATATAGGCACCTCTTTTAGAATAGAAGGTTCTCTTGCTGAAGAGATGACTTGATACACACTGTATCTACAGTACAAATATAAATAATAACAATGTGCTGACATTGTTAATAACAGATGTCAACAAAAACAAATTTACATAAAATAACTAAAAATATGATTTTTTAAAGAAAAGTTTTCAGACAACTTTAAAAACATGGTAGAGTTTCAGAAGATTTGATAAGGTGCAGAAAATTGTTCCAGATTTTTGGAGCACTGAGCCCTTCAACGATACACTATTTATTTGACTCTGAAGATAACTTCTGCTCAGGCTGTAGAAATGTCATTCAATGCACCACCACCACCATTTCTTTTCAGTTCTCCTACTAACTTTCACCCAGACCATCCGGCTGTATAGAATTTATACTGAAACCATTTACTTTGTAATGAACTCTATACTGTTGGGCACATTACGTAACATGTAACAGTTCGTTCATATCTTGCAACTTTTTTTTTCGGCAGGTGCAGGACTGGATTGGTCCAGGATATGCCAAAAATCATCAAAGGTATGTGATGGTCTCTACTTCAAAACGTAATGAACTAAAGGGGGAACACTTATTGGAAGGGCGTGCTTATTGGAGAATGGTGCTTATTGGGGAGGGGTGCCTTTTGAGAGGAGGTGCCTATTAGGAGGAGGTGCTTATTGGGAGGAGGTGCTTATTGGGAAGGGGTGCTTATTGGGGAGGGGTGCTTATTGGAGAGGTGTGCTTATTGAGAAGAGGGGGTGCCTATTTCCTTTTTAATACAGCGTAACATACAATGTACAATGTAATTTTATACTATGTGTCTGGCACCTCAGTATGCACAGTACAAAAACATGCAGTGTGTTGAAAGGAACCTGAACTTGATAGTCAATTTTAGTTGTTTTGAGTTACGCATGAGCAGTTTGTTTATCAATTGGAACATTGAACTTTGTTCGCTCCGAGAAACGTGTGCAAAATGTAAACTTTTGCAGTGCTTGCATAAGCTCTTTACGAGTTTCCGAACCATTGTAGGTTGCCAAGGACCTTACATTACACATGTTTTTACCGCTTTTGAGTTTTGAATTTTGCTTTCCTTGGTGATGGGGTCTGTGGGTACTGTTGCCGATGAAAACAAAGAAAGCAAAATTTCGAGGAAGCCAGACAGAAGAATTTGGACATCTAAGATTAAACTGACAAAGCTTCAACATCAGCTGGAAAAACTCTGTGCGGAAAATTCTGAAACACCGGCCATAGAGGAGACTATTGAGGAGTCAGTGTGGGCTGTGCACGAATAAATTTTGGAAATTCTGCAGGAACTCTCCCCCTTCTACGCCGAAGTTGGGAACACCGAAAACAAGAAAGCTTTTACCAAATTAGAATTCATTGAAAATAAAGTTCAACGGGCCATAGAGGGAAAACGTGTGTCCACAGTTAACGAAAACGAGGGAAGTATTTCAAAAAATCCAAATGTGCCAATTTCCGCCAGAATGCTACCACCAGGACAGCAACAGGAAACCAAGAATGAAGCCCGCAAAGACAACAGTAACCGAGATGAAGTCAGCCAAGACAATCGTAATCGATATTTGAAGCCGTTGAAAGTGCAACATACATGTACGATGGGGACAAGTGTAAATTTGATGATTTCCTGGCATTATTTTTAAGCCTGGTAGACGTGTCAACTGAACCAGCAAACTTGCAGATGGCAAGATTGTGACAGATTTTGACTGGGAGTGAATTGGAAGCCATTAGAGGATTAGGAGTTTCGACGGCAGAGTATGAAGAAGCGAAAGAAATTCTGCTGATGAAATTTGGAGGTGTGCAAAGGCAGTTGAGAGCATACATGAATCAACTGGAACATTCGCGGAAGTCCGAAGTTATGACATCCCAGCAATGGAAAAGTTTGACGATCTCGTCTGAATTACCGTAGTGAAATTACACTTGCCGAGAACCGCCATGGAGAATAGCTCTTTTCGCCGTTAACCTTTCTGATTTGCATTACAACAAAAGGCTCCAAGCAGCCTATTCTCATGCGCATGCGTAAGAAAGTTTTATGATGTATTTTAAACATGATAAGAAGATGTCCGACATGGAGAAGAGTTACTCATTTCATTCAGTCATCGTTCCCGCAAACCGCGTTGTTTACTATTGAATGTTTTGTAATGAAGGCTGTTTCACAATGAAGCCAGTGATTCTTCTAACTGTTATATATACCTAACGTGAACATTAGTAATGTAAGTAGGGTTGTAGGAGACGCTTTTACCGGAAGTGAGAGTAGCCGGAAGTCACTAAAAAGGAAGTGTAAATGACAAAGCTATGAACTGAAAGTACACAATTTAAAATATGCGTGCATAAATTTTCATGCAAAATCGTGACAGAAAAAAATAATAACAAGAA
This sequence comes from Cladopsammia gracilis, assembly GCA_022457155.1. Classification (NCBI taxonomy): domain Eukaryota; kingdom Metazoa; phylum Cnidaria; class Anthozoa; order Scleractinia; family Dendrophylliidae; genus Cladopsammia; species Cladopsammia gracilis. Next base: position 234,513 of record JAJGOT010000723.1, read on the forward strand.
GGAAAACGGAGGGCATTTTATAACTCATGCCGCTACGCGCATGAGTAATAAAATTCAACATGATTGCGAGGCAATTTCAGGCAGAAACTACAAAATTGCCGGAAATTGCCTCGTAATCATGTTGATTTTTATTGTAATGTAAATGAGAAAGGTTAACCGCAAAAAGGGCTATTAGGAGATGGGTTATTGCACCATCAGGAATGATCAATTATGGAGGCAATTGAAATGGCAAACGGAATTTAAGCAAGACCATTCGGAAGAACCACAAGATTCAATCATCATGATTCAAAACTGCCGCAAAGCTTTCACACATTTACATCTGCAGACGATCCTAAAAGAAGAAAACCGCCATGTTCTTTTTGAAGGGATATCGAAAATGCCATCTCGCCTATGCAGCACCGAAGGGAACTTGAAGAAAAACAAATTTGTCAAGAAAGAATAACAAAAAAACACCGAAGCCTACATCCAGAAAGGATACCGGTGCAAAGTTTCTCCAGACAAGCAGGCACTGCCAACTGCATTTTCTAGTCGTACATATGGATAAGTCTACAATGAAAGTGAGAATTATGTTCACTTGTTCAGCCAAATGTGATGGAGTGTCACTGAACTACCTCATACACGCAGGACTGAAACTACAGCAAGGCCTGTTCAATGTTCTTGTTCATCTCTGACAGAACCCGGTTGCAATTGCATGTGACATTAACTAGGAGATGTACCTTCAGATCGAGATTGAAGAAAAAGATCACCCCTTTTTCAGATTTCTGTGGTGAGATCAGGACACAAATCACGAGCCAGACGTATATGAGTTTAGTTGTGTGATTTTCGGGAAAAATGCCGCCCCAATGGAGTCCCAGTTCGTTGCACAGGAGAACGCTTCCAGAAATCAGAGCCACTTTCCACTGGCAGCCAAGACAGTGCTGAAGTCTACGCATATTGGCGATTCAATTGATAGCGTAGTCGACGAAAAAATGGGAGTGGATCAGTTTAAATCCGCCAAAGATGAAGATGGTGCCATTCACTGTGATTGTCGGCTGAGGTTCCGCTATTTTCCTTCCATACGAAACAAGATTTCCCATCATATTACCGAGGGGACATTGGGTAACTAAGCTGACTGTCAAATATTACCACAATATCACCACAAGAAAGGAAATCATGCCGCTGGAGTAAACTTTACCCTGAGGCTACCCAACTCACTGAGAGGCTTTGGATTATCGCAGCCCATGAAGAAATCCATGAATGGATCATACTTCATACTCTGCTTCACTTTCAGACCATTTGATCAGACAGCCATTGATTTTGCTGGTCCCTTCTATACTGTCCAAGGGAGGGGGGAAAGACAACAGAAAAGATGGTTGTGTCTTTTCACGTGCCTGAGTACTCGTGCTAGAAGCTGCCAAGAAGGCAGAACTGATTACTGTCTTTGCTGGAGAGTAGAGTCTCTCCTAAATTGTAGTGGACACTACAAACCGCCGGCCAAAGTGGACAACAGAAATTTAAGATCTTAAGGTTCGAGATGGCATCTTAGCGCTAGAGCTCGATTCTCTTAGAGGACGCTGGCCCCTGGGGGCGTCGAATTTCAGAGGTACATCCTGGCTGTGATGGCCACACCCGCATAACCAAAGTTAAATGCGATCTCGAGGCAGTTAGACCGATTCACAAATTGATTGCACTTGGAATTGATTGCTATTTTTTTTTTTTGACGAGAAGCACACTAGGACGTGACCTCCCAGTGTGGGGAGAGGGAATTCATAATTATGTTGAGAAGGACCTGAACTGTAAAGTTAATTTTACTTGTATTGAGTTACACGTGAACTTTGTTTATCAATTTGAACATTGAACTTTGGTCGTTCCGGGAAATGTGTGATTTACGTGCAGACTTTCAGCTAATCAGAACGTTAAGATTACGTAAGCTTTTGAGGCGCTCGCATAAGCATTGAGAAGGGTTATTGTTGTTGTTTTTTAGTCGCGGCTTCACTGAAATTTCTCTGTTTCCGAACCATTGTAAAGTTGCCAGGGATCTTACATTAAAAGTGTTTTACCTGCTACCAAACATAGTGCATGACACTGGTGTCAACTTGATAAAATTTATAAAAGAAAAATTAATCATCTAAGTCATTTAACAGGTATAAGTTCTACATGAAAGTAGCAAACAAAAAAGATAAATCTAAATAGTGTTACCGTCACAGAACCAGGAGCCCATTTCACTTTGATACCGACTGTACTGAATAGGAGCAGAGTGCTGATTGGAATAGGGGGTGCTATCTGGAAGAACGGGTTGCTGTTGGTAATGGAGTGCTTATTAACAAAATTCTCTTTTAAGAGGAGTATGGTGGTGTAGTGCTTCAGTTCTGTAGGTCAGTGGTTCAAAGCCTGGTCTTGGCTGTTGAGTTGTTTCTTTAGACAAGAATCTTTGCTTCACATTAACTCTCTCCACCCAGATGCAGTGCTGGAAATAATTTTTCTTGCTTAGAAGGACATGTGTCCTTTCAAACCTCCCTTTTGATCGGACATTTTACAAAATTGGTTGGACGTCCGCCATTTTGGATTTTTCCTGAGACACAATCGGTAAGCATACACAACGTGCTATAAGAAGTTTTACAACGCATTGCAGGGCGATTTCAAATGACACGGCATTTTCTGAATTTCCCGCCGTTTACAGCAAAATAAATCGTACAAACAACGTAAATTCGTATTGTAATGTGTTTGGAATCAAATGTGATGAGTTAACAAGACATTCAAAGGCAAAGCTAAGTAATTTTTGTGCTCGGTCACCATGTCCGAGCCTAATTTAAAATTGGTCGGACATTTTCGGATTAAGGTCGGACAATTTCCGATGACCGACTGTTATTTCCAGCACTGCGAGGTGTACAAATGGGTACTGGCGACAAAATGCTGGGGGTAGCCCTGTGTTGGACTAGTATCCCATCCAGGGGGGAGTAGCAATATTCCTAGTTGCTTCATGCTACAAAAACCGGGTTAAACTCGGGCTGACTGGGTCACTTGTGGCTCATGTGCGACTTTTCCTTTACCATATTTGAGAGGGAACGTTTATTGGAAGGAGGCCGGGGGGGGGGGGGTGGGGTGTACTCCCCGAAAATTTGGGTGGGGGTGTGCGGCACGCTTCTTAAAACCCTTACCCTATTTCAGACCAAAATATGAGATTTCCCCTACCCTATTTCAGACCTGACTCAAAATTCAATACCCTATTTCAGACCAGACGCATTTCTCAAGGGATGAAAATAGTAGCTTCTTCTAAAAACCATACCCAACTCCAGACCAGAGTGCGCAAATCATACCCTATTTCAGACCAAAACGGCTTGAAAACCATACCCTTTAGGGCCGCACATACCTATATAGCTTATATAAGGGAGTATCCCCCCCCCACGGGGGGGGGAAGGATGGCGCTGAATCAAATCTTTATGGTACCTTCCAAAACGGAAGATCCCTGAATCTTTTGAGGCTCTTCTTAACCCCAGATCAAGTAAGAACAAGAGCTGTTAAGAGTTGAAAAAGTTGCTCCTTTTGTCTGCTTGACTTTCACTTTCAGTCAGAAATAAAAGGGTTTCTTAATTCCTTTAATGTACCGGTAGTGCATTTTCATAATAGCACGTAAAATTCTTTTCCTTCCTTTTCAGGTTATAACATTTATTGATCTAGCTGGACATGAAAGATACCTGAAAACAACTATTTTTGGAATGACTGGACATGTTCCAGACTTTGCTATGTTGATGGTTAGTATAAAACAAGCATGTATATAGGGCTATAATGGTGCGATAGGAACATAATTATATAACGTATTTTCTCAATTGAATGCCCGGGCTGTTCATTTAAAACTCTGCCTCGCGGACCCGTCGTTTATTTGAACCCGGTGTTTATTCGAGGCCCAGCGTTTATTAAATAGGGGTAATTTTTCATAATTTTTCATGATCACATTTTAACTTTTTTATTCCTAAATTCTTAATTCAAAAGCTAAATTGATCAAAATGTTCCTTATATCTTGATGAAAACAAACACGAGAAGTCTCAAAGAGACTATATAATCAATAAACCGGTAACAAAATTTTAACCAGAAATTCAACTGACCTTGGGACTTTTATCTGTCTTTTTACATAAACTATCAATTCCAGATAAAGAAACAATGGAGTGATCCCCGGAATAATAAAGATGACGAACTTTACATCTCGATAACTTGAAAGTCCCATTGACAAAATCCAGCAAAATAGACACTACACAGTGACTTTTATTGTCATTATTTGTTGATGTTTCTTTCTTCCTTTTACATAAAAATAGCAGTTGAAAGTGTAGCATAACCATTGATAAAATATTTCCACTAAAACAAAGCATATAAAGCACTTATAAAGCCAATACTTGCCTGAATCGAGCTTGTGTGCTCGCTAACTTAATAAACAACGGGCAAATAGTGACGTCACAGTAAGAAACCTTGCATTTCGGTGCTATGAATCAGCGGATATTTTCATGAGAACTCTTTATATGCATTCACAAAATTATACAGATCGCCAAGCTTGCGAAAACTGCTTCAGAAACCTCCAGGAGCTGGTACTGAAGTGGTTAAGAGTCACAGATTCAATTCTTTGACATTAGAAGAAGCTGTCACTAACTCAGCTGAGAAAAGAAACCCTTTGTGAGCACTATTTGATAAACTCCTGTCGCTTTTGACTTTTATTTTCTATATATGTAGATTGGATCAAATGCAGGAATTATAGGCATGACAAAAGGTAAGAATTTCTGTGTTATTCAGGGATAACCCAACTCTAGTATATAAACAGGCTCCTTTGTGGGAGCAAAGGACTGAGGAGGGGGAGGGTTTATCTTGTCACCCCCTACCCCCTTTCCCTCCCTCACTCTGCCCTCCCCCAGTCGGCTTTAACCCCATACCAAGCGCTAAGAGGCCTGTTCACAGGCTTAACCAGCACATTTACAAGCAAGATTACACAGCTTATTTTCAAGTACAGTATACTGTTCAGTCTCTTTCATGTCGTTTTAGTTTTGCAAAATACTAATTTGTAATGACATGCGAAATTGACAAGCATTAATCGCTCTTTTTGAACTCACTAGTAAGGAATGAAATTGTTTAATTTTAAATATATTAAATATATGCTCTTGGAAACAATTTTTCTTACAACTTCTCTGAAAAAAAAAGGGTTGTGTGCGAGTTGTAGGAAACGTAGACTAGTTTTTTTTACTTTTTCCACCTCGTGAAATGCATTGTAGTGTGTGTAACTTACAAGTCTGTCATACAACGCCCTGGCATTGTTGCCTATTTGCAAGTTGCTAACCTTTTCTCTTTTGCTTACTGCAGAGCACCTTGGTCTGGCTCTTGCACTCAATGTTCCAGTGTTTGTTGTGGTCACCAAGATTGACATGTGTCCACCAAATGTGCTCCAAGATACCATGAAACTTTTAACCAGGATTCTAAAATCTCCTGGCTGCCGTAAAATCCCTGTTATTGTACAAAACCCTGACGATGTTGTGGTGTCGGCAACAAACTTTGTTTCTGAAAGGTAGATATCTTAATCTGCAGCTGATAAGTGAACATTAACACTTTTAAGCTATGAGAAACATTCCCTCATATTCTTAGGGTCGAAAATTTGGAAGAATTTGCCTGACAATTTGAGAAAACGTCCCTCCAGACGTTAAACGGCAGAGCTGTAAAATGGAACTTAACTTTTTACTAGACAATGGCTGTCGTTACTGTGCTCTCTGTCATAACTGGAGATAATGTGAACAATTTTACTTGTACCTTTTAGCCTTGTACAGTTTCTTAGTTTTATAATTTTATTGTATTCTGTGTATTTAGGCGTTTCTCGCTATTGTATGTCTAACACAAGTATTATAACATAGCGCGCGTGCTTGCCCTATAAAAGTCCTATTGAGTCGCTATGAACAAAATCTTTTTTTACCACAATTGCCGCTAAACTCGCAATCTGATTGGTCGACGTGAGTGGTAAATGAGAGTCCAGACAACGGTGCTGACGCTAACATCACGCGCGCTTGAAAAAAACCAATCAGATTGCGAGCAAGTTATAGACAACGCTTGCTCTTTCTTTGCTGTCACTTTTTGTAACAAGACTTCGATTTTTCCTTGTATTTTTTTCTAAATATTGTTGTAAAAAACAAATTTGCACCGGTTTTACGTGGTGTGGACTCTTATTTACCACGATTTACGTCATCACATGGTCAAAATTTGTTGACCATGTGATGACGTAAATCGTGGTAAATAAGAGTCCACACCACGCAAAACCGGTGTAAATTTGTTAAATTTATGCACGCCCGTGCGTAAATAAGATGACGTCAGCATTTTTTTACCTGGCTGCAGAGTTTCTGTCCTGTTGAGCTGTAGTGCAGTTTTCCTTCTCTTTAAAATATAGAAGAAACCAGTGAAGAACTGCCCAATTTTTCTATCGGCATTAATGCGATTTTATGAAAATGTATGAAAATGCCAAAAAACTTAGCTTATTCATGTTAGTTTTTTATTTTGGCGGCGCGATGTTTACACTCAAACTCGTGAACACGCTACGCTAAAATTTCACAAACCGATGTTTTATACGTAAATTACACCTATTATAAAACAACAGACAACATAAAATACAGCAGTAAAATTGCAGAGAATGTTGCATTGTAAAGACTTCAATTCAGAATTAAAAAACAAACTGAACAAGCATGCGACCGAACAGAGCGAAAAGCTATCAGATTTGAAAAAACTACAATCAAGGCAGTCTTACAAAAATTAATACATTTGGACACAAATTAACGTTAAAAAAAACGTTACCTGCACTCGATACAGCTTTTTAGTCCCTTCCTTTAGCACCCAGCTTTCCAGAAAATTAAGCGAGTTGAATTGTTCTTGTTGTTGTTTTGACACAGACCATTCGCTAAAGAACCCGCATCTTTAGTCCACACATTTCAAGTCCGAAGTTAATCCATACTGAAAGCATAAGTTGTTCTCTCTTCAATTAACAACGGATTTTGGACTGCACAGCGAGTCTCTGTTTCAGTTCATGAACCATTTCTCCATTGAGCAGACTGAGTTCGACAAAACTTGCACACAACAACCCGTGATGCGAAAAAATACAAACTTGCTCGTTTTAGTTCCTTCAGCTGCGTAGTGAGATTTTTCGGTTCCAATCCGCTTCAAACAGTGTTAGGAACATTTTCAAGGAAGCATAAAGCATATACCATATTTCAAAGCCAATTATTAGAAGACAATTTCAGAAAATTGTGCTTGTTCGTTTTTTCCAGATCAAGCGGGGATGTTACCAAAACGAGGAATGGGGAATGGGGAATGGGGAATGGGGAATGGGAAATTGAAATGGGAAATTGAAAATGGGAAACTGATTTTTTTTTAAGATTGTTTATAATGCGGAATAAATTTTTTTCAGCGGCGATTATCGATATCCACGCTTTTTTTAAAGCGTTCTGCGCCAAAATAAAAGGAAAAGAATAAATTGATGATAACGGGAGAAGTGGCCCATTTCGAGGGGGTGGCTCCGAGGAACTTTCGTGAAAAAAAAATATTAATTAATAAATAAATAAAAATAAACTTAACTTATAGCAGCAAGGTAACTCACCAGCGGTTAAAAGCTGCTAAAAGAAATTTTAACACTCGAAGTTAAGCTTATAATTATAAAAATAGCATTTGTTTGCGATTCTCGTACTCGACTCCGTATTCACTTCAATTTGGTGAAAACATTTTTTTTAGTTTATAGCTGTAGCACTGACCCCAGTTGTTCAAAGAGTGGATAGCGCTATCTGCCGGATAAATCACTATCCAGTGGATAAACGTTAACAAAACCCATTGCGCTATCCACCGGATAGTGATTTATCCGATGGATAGCGCTATCCACGTTTTGAACAAATGTTCAAAGCAAAAATACTCCATGACCGGCAGTCTGAGAGTATTACCAATTTTAAGTCAATCTACTCATGTATTCGATTTATAGTACGCTATCCTTGTTTAGTCGGCTGAGACGTTTACGATTATAGTCGTCTATTTGTAGTGCGAATTTTTCTTTACGCTCGGCACCCTACGCAAATTTCATGATGTCAAAATTTGCGTAGAGTGCCGATCCGCTCTACAAATAGACGGTTATAATCGTAAACGTCTCAGCCGTCTAAACAAGGATAGCGTAGTATAAATCGAATACATTGAGAAGATTGACTTGAAACGGAATGAATTTTTGAAAGAACGTTGAATGAACATCAGTGCTACAGCTATGAACTAAAAAAAATGTTTGGGAAGTGACTTGTACGGACCTGTAAGGCGCTGTTACACGGTGCAATTTTTTCTGCAACTTGTCTCGCAACGGCGTTGCGAAACAAGTTGCACGGACCATTGCACCGTGTAACATACTCCGCAACACGCGAAATCGTTGCGAGACAAGTTGCTGAAACCGTTGCAAAAAGTAGAACTTGATTCTACTTTCCGCAACGGTTTCATGCAACTTGTCTCGGCGTTGCACGGTGTTGCGGCGTGTAACACCCCTTTTGCAACTTGTTTCGAAATTTTTTTAGAATTTATCTCCCACAATCCCCCTCTGGCTGTTTATGCACATGCGCCTTGATAACATAACCTGGTCTCCAAGATGGCGGACACTCCTCGGACACTCGAGAGAGGGGTCCTTGACAAGCATGTGATAAGCGCCCCTCTCTTCGCTCCGACCTATCCACTTTCTAACCCAATTAACTGATTTCGCTTTTGAATTGGTTCATCTTCATCTAATAACATGTCAGAAAGTAGAGGAACCTAAATGATCCGTTTTCTGGCCGCCATTTTTGTTTGAAACATTCAAAAGTGGCGCCAAAACAACGGCGCGAAAGAGGCAGACACATCAAGTTGCAAAAAACAATTGCAGCGTGTAACATCCCTCTCACGCAACTGCAATTGTCCGTGCAACTTGTTTCGCAACGCCGTTGCGAGACAAGTTGCGGAAAAAATTGCATCGTGTAACAGCGCCTTTACGGAGTCGAGTGCGAGAATCGCTAACAAATGCTATTTTTATAATTATAAGCTTAACTTCGGGTGTTAAAATTTCTTTTAGCAGCTTTTAACCGCTGGCGAGTTACTTTGCTGATATAAGTTAAGTTTATTTTTATTTATTTATTTAATAATTAATTTTTTTTTCACGAAAGTTCCTCGGAGCCACCCCCTCGAAATGGGCCACTTCTTCCGTTATTTTTTTCCTTTTATTTTGGCGCCAAATTTCTTGCCTACCGGTAGGCAAGAAATTTGGCCGCGCGATACAAACGTTTGTGAAATTTGCCGACTTTGCGGAGCTATATCTCCATTATTTTACAAGATATCGCTTTTAAACTCGGCCACTTTACTAATTTTGAGATGCTTTTCCCAGCGGTGTCGATGGATTTTTGCTATCAGGCCCATATAAAATTTTGGAAAAACCGTGATAAGGCCTATAGTATTAACAGGGAGAAATTTTTCTTGTTTTTCACTGAGTAGAGTTTCCCAAGCATCTCCGGACTTTGTAAACTAACCTGGTTTCCGCGAATTTCTGTTTCTTTTTACTCATAAACTTACCCATTTTCTGAGAATTTGTTGGCGTGTAAAAGTTTATAATTTCACAAGTAAACATTCGATCTACGCATTTCAGTGAAAGGCACTGGAGCATGACACTTGCATTTCCACGCGACCACAAAAGAAAAAAAAACTGCGAAATGAAATCATATCAGATGCTAAGCTTCACTGCCAGTTTACACGATATCAGTGAATCTGCTTCATCTGTGGAAAATAGGTAGTAAACACAAATCTGAATCCACCAAAAACCAAAATTCTAACAGTGAAAAACTGATAAACTATGAACGCAGAATTCGGAAATTTCAGCCAGCTTGGGAAAAAAGAACCCCCCTGGGAATACTCGCTCCCCGTGCTTGTCTTACAGGAAAAGCCTGTGGAGGAGGCAGCCCCCTGGGTTGAATTTAACGAAGAAAACGAAATGTTCTGCGTTGTATAACGCAAATACCCGACGGTGGCCGATATCATAAAGTTGTTATTTAAAAGTAAACACAAAAGATCTAGTAGGTTATAAAATTTGTTTTACCGCTACATTTTTAATTTATTCTTTTTTTAATTGATTCATTCTTTGAACGAGCGAATTTCACTTTCCGACAACCAAAATCTGAGTGGCACTTGTCCAATGGACAAGTGGAAAGAAAAAAAGTTTTTTTGCCTTGATAAGTTAAGTTTATTTTTATTTATTTATTTATTTATTTATTTATTTTCACGAACGTTCCTCGGATCCATTATCTTCAATTTATTCCTTTTCTTTTATTTTGAAGCAGAACGTTTCAAAAAAAAAAGCGTGGATATCGATAGTCGCCGCTGAAGAAAAATTATTCCACATTATAAATTCAATTTCCCATTTCAATTTCCCATTCCCCATTCCCCATTCCCCATTCCCCATTCCCCATTCCCCATTCCCCATTCTCCGTTTTAGTAACATCCGATCAAGCGGTTTTGAACAGCTTTGCCAAGGTGAACTTTCATTCAGCTTTGCCAAGGTGAACTTTCATTCAGCTTCGCCAAGGTGAACTTTCATTCAGCTTCGCCAAGGTGAACTGCGATACGCGGCAAAATTTTCGCGCCTTTTTTCGTTCAGTCATGCGATCAGTATTTTTTTCTTTCCCTTTCGCTATGTTATAAAAGAATTTGTTCATGCTTTTAGCGGTGCGTATATCGAGTTATGGATGCACTTGGGAAGTTTGGAGAGCACTCAAGAAGCTAGAGTTGCACTCGGCTATCGCTTCGTGCAACTCTTACGCATCTTTCGTGCTCTCCAAACTTCCCGCGTGCATCCATAACTCGATATACGCACGCTAAACATGAACCTATTTTATATTTAGATTAAGTGTCCCAAGTTGGTAGAGGTTTTCACTCTCGGCTATGCTCCCCCTTCTTGTTGTAATTATTATCTTGTCCTATAAAGTCCTTCATAAGTCTGTTATGGAAGTGAAACCACATAACTGATAAGACACAGAGAAAAACAGTGTACATTCCTGCCCTTACTTTCCCGCCCCGACCCTGTTTCAGACCCCATTTACTTTGAACTTGACCCCATTTACCTTGACCCCAAAATCTTTACCCCTTTTCGGGCCAAAACAGCGAAACGTTTATTTATATTTATTTGTTTATTTATTTAACTACTGTTTTTCTCTAGTCTTCCTTGTGTTCTGTCTGTATATGTATTACATACGTGTAACCACTGCCCGCCTCGACTAGCTAATCTGCTAACTGCGGGCAGTGGATATTGCTTTATGTAAAATTTGTGATTATTAATAAACAGTTGTGAACAGTTGTGAATACCCTATTTTAGACCAAAGGCAAAACACACCTTTTAGATACTTATAGAACACTAAGGAAAATATCAAGTGAATTTTTGAAAAGAGAATAAACCATAATCAAAGTTTCAACGAGTTTTCCAAGACACAAGCGATAAACTTGAAAAAATTGGCGTATTTTTTTTTTCAAGATGCAATCATTTCCATCCTGGCCATCTGCAGCGTAAGACACTTGTTTTACTCTAAGAGCACGAGTAGAATTATTTTAGCGAAAACTGGACAATTAGCTTTGGGTTACCACTGATATTAAGATGTCTGTTAGCTTTTTAACGTGACACTAAAAATGGTGACATAGCCCCTTTTAAAAGACCATAATTCAGTCCTAAACGACCTTACAAATATTTTATTATAGATTTTAGTTACACGTACTGTACTTAAGGCCCAGTTCAAACGTCGAACTTCACATGTGCCGAACCTAATGCAAATGAGCAAAATCTATTGTTCTTGCTCATTTGCATTAGGTTCGGCACATGTGAAGTTCGACGTTTGAACTGGGCCTAACTTTCCTCCTTGGACACGACAAATTATGCCTCCTCCCACATCCTGGAACCAGCTACTAACCCAAACTAATAATGTTTGCTACCGTTTTACCAGGGTATGCCCAATATTCCAGATTTCCAATGTGACAGGAGAAAATCTGGACTTGCTAAAGATGTTTCTAAATTTACTGTCCATTCGCGCTCATTTCAAGAAGGATGAACCGTCTGAGTTCCAGATCGACGACACCTATTCCGTACCGGTAGGACGTTTCTCCTTTTTGGATACTATCATATCAAGCTAATTAGATTTGTTTCTCCCTATACACTCACTCCCTACTCGGGTGAAGGATCAAAATAAAGTGGAATGAGCGTGATACATTTTTCGTAAAGCAAAAACGGTTGAATTATTTTCAGTCGAAGGTGCTCTCAAGGGTTTTCGTTTTGGATTTCGCCAAAGTCACATCATAGAAATTCCATGTTTCTTCAGTTCATCTATCTTTTGTGGGGTCCCATACCTGAGCACTGTCTTTTGCAACTACCGGGTAATCTTTAAACTACAACACAGTAACATTCAAAAGCATTACACTTCAAGAACTCGGGAATACTCCCTTGTTAAAAAGGAACCGGAGGCCACACTTTCAGATTGTCAGCCTTTTGCTATCTTATTTATTTCCAGGTCTCGATAGCTAAAATGCTTTCTGTGTATTCGCAATACAAAAACGGAACAAAATATGCATTATTTTTAAAACGTTTTTTTTTTCTGTTCAGTATTTGCTCAGCCCGATTCCTGTACACGCAACAGTGTGTTATTGAAGCTCGTTAAAAATGCCGTACAAATTCCCCAGGGTCTGCCCCAGGGTATAGACAATAACGACAACAACGTTTTTACCATACAGCTATTTCAATTTAGGTTGTCGGATTATAGCTTCAAGCGTACGCAACGAGACCGCAAGGTACTTTGGGGTTTTTATGAATACGATGAATTGACGAAAGCAAGTTAAAGGGGCTATGTCGCAAGGTGAGTCTGCGCAATGAGTTCCTGTCACACATGTCAAATTTCTATTGTTCCCTTCCGGATCGCGGCAAGTTTTATCGCGCTTGCACTCGTGTCGAACCACGCGAGGTAAACAAACGCACGATCGATTTCGCTTTTAAAAAGTTCCTCCCCAACTTCCACCACTACTGGAAGACATCGAATTTTTCGAATGTACGACTAACAAATCGCAGAAATAATTTACCAAAAATCTAGCCAAGTAAATACCCTAACTAATTTGTAAACTTGAGATCTATCCTTCCACGCAATACGACGGGATGGAACGGATTGCAGCGAATTCGACACTAATGGCCGCCAACTTGATAAAAAGCCACCGGACGTTTTTCAAGTTGTTAGTACCCAGTACTCACCCGCCATCCTCGCGACATAGCCCCTTTAAAATGCTTCGTCCATACAGCGAAGGCAAACATTTATGGTGCTCACATCTACCTCACTCATCGCACTAACAAACGCAAAGAGACCAAAAACCGCAAACTTAAGCTGAGACCAATTTACAGCTACCCATAGTAACTTGCGGTCTCGTTGCGTACGCTTGAAGCTCTCATCCGACAACCTAAATTAAAATAGCTGTATTCTCTAATTCTTCGAATCTAAACTCATCCAGACTAAGTCAACAGAGAAGTGTTTTCCCTCAGTTTTCCTCCAGTGACCGATAAGAGCAAGTTCACAACAAAGTTCTCATCAGAAATGGAGCCAGGATTCTTTGAGGTCGAAAACACAAGGATCTCAAATGCCCCGGGATACAACTGAGGGTAGGGGATGTCAAATGCCCCGGGGTACAACTAAGTGGAGGAAGAATAGGTACTGCTTGAATTGACTGATGCATAACAGCACAAAACTAACAACTTGCGGACTTATAGCAGTATTTACAGTGAATCACAGTGTCCATACTTAATCTAATTAATCAGAAAACGTGGTGTTTTGAGAGAGTGCATTACGTGTTGCGTGTTTATGTTCCACGTTTCAGGGTGTTGGCACGGTGGTATCAGGCACGTGTCTCCGAGGAACGATTCGACTTAATGACACCTTGTTACTCGGCCCAGATCCTCTTGGACAGTTTCAGTCAATCACAGTCAAGACAATCCACCGCAAGAGAATGCCAGTGAAAGAGCTACGAGCGGGCCAGACCGCATCATTTGCCTTGAAAAAGGTTTGTTCTGAATCTCTTTTTGATCATCTCAGATCATAGCTAATAACAGCCAATGATTGTGAAACCTGAAAAACTCCATTACAATTCAACCATAAAATGAAACTGACTGCCGGTGAAAGGTTACGTTATTCAACCATGGTATGTGGACGTAATAACAACACACTGCTCTTCCCCTAGAGCCGCCTCTGATGTGTATGTTTTTTTTCCGCTTTACAATTTTTTACTATCGGGTAAGATCTGACATCAGGATGTAAAGATGCGAATGGCAGCCACTATCGGTCCATTGATGATCCCACCCCACCTATACCCCACCCATGAATGTGATTGTGACTAGGACAGACTATATCACTCGGGACTATCTCCCCTGCTCTTTTCAAACAGCGATGTGTGATCTTTAATATCCCCATTACAAGTTGATCAGAAGGTGTAGGAAACAAGGCCAACTACTTAACGTCACCGCCCAATCACGTGATCATCTTAGCTGAGACCAGTTATTTTAAAGAGAATTTGGTTTTATCAACTGAGTTGATAAGGTAAATTGGTCACCGTAAGAAGATACAAAAGCTGACGTTAGCGCTAGCCATTCTGATCGCCTTGACGAAGGGCTAACGCTCGGGTCGCGCTCGGGTAGCGCTCGAGTAGCGCTCGGCGGAGGCACATTTTCGGTAGCAGTAGGATTAGAATCTGGGTACGAGACTGCCATAAAACAGTATTAACTGATAGAAGTGCGCTCTATGGAACTAATTTTCATTTCAGATCAAACGATCACAGATCCGAAAAGGAATGGTAATGGTGGACAAACAAGTCAGGCCACAAGCGTGCTGGGAATTTGAAGCGGAGGTGTTAGTACTTCACCACCCGACGACCATCAGCACAAAATACCAGGCTATGGGTCAGTAGAACATAACAACTATACTCAACGAGTACCCACCCTTATGTAGGGGTAGGTAAGGGGGCTACGCAAGATACCATCTATCTGATGAGCCTAATGGACAAAGTTAATCGGCATAAAGAATTGAGATGAGTGTTTTTAATATTCTGTGTGCATGAGTTGTGCATGAGGCTATACCAACTTGACACCATCGTTTAAAGCGGGGTACACCACCAGCCTTTTTGTAAAAAGGTGGGTCCTGACTACTGACAAATTCAATGTTGCACACACACTATTGGCCCATACGCAGCAACCTTTCCTGCAATATTGTTGACGCGATTGTTTTGCATGCATTCGAATCTCGCTGTCGTGCTGGTTTACGATGACCACTATCGGAAAGAATACTTTCCGGCATTCTATAGAGGTGACCCTACGTTATGGGATTTTAATAAAAGGATTTGAGTAAATTGATCGGCGGGCGCGATTAAAGAAAAAAATGACCGTTGTACAGGGGTAGCCATTTTGTGGAGGTTCGAGATGGGGGGGGGGGGGGGGGGGGTGGGGAATTTCCTGGATCCGCCACTGATGTGTCCATGTTGTTTTTCAGTACACTGCGGAAGTATGCGGCAAACAGCGACAATAATCTACATGGATAAAGAGCATTTAAGAACAGGGGATAAGGCGATAGTTCGCTTCCGCTTTATAAAACAACCGGAATTTGTCAAACCGGAAACGCGAATGATCTTCAGAGAAGGGAGAACAAAAGCTGTGGGTACAATCCAGCGGATAGACCCCACGGCGCATCCTCCGCCACTTGTTGGCGGGAAAATCAAGCACCGGGGGCCCGGCAGAGGCGCCGCACTATCACGTGACAAGGGCAAAGAAGGAGCGAGCGCGCAAGCGTCAACTAGCTCGGAAAGAACGGGGAAAAAATGAATTGAAAATGCACGCGTATTACTTTTAATTTTCGTGGGTTTTAGCTTGTTATCTTAATTAGTTGAGTCGTTAATATTTCAATCAAGATTTTTATTATTTCAAAATTAGTTTCATATTACGAGTTTTTAATGTTTATTTTAATTTCCAAGTCCTTTTAGAAATTCAGTTTTGTGATTTTTAGTGCATGTTTTCTAGACCAAGGCAACGGCATCCAAATTAACAAGACTTGCAAAAGTCAGTTTTAGTTTTTAAAAATTTAAGTGAGTTAAAAAACATCATCCGCTATACCTACTAACTCTTGATGTTCCCTCATAAAAAAGAAAAGGCTATTCCATCTTTGTGTGGTGTCCTTTTTTAACCATTTTTTTTTTAAACTCTCCTCCTCCTCCTGCTTCAACCTTGGTTTTCATATTTCGGGAAACTTCAAGACGTTCGCGGCGGAATTTCGTTGTTTCCCAACGGACGTAGATGTCCTGGATCGTCTAGGATAGTGGGGATCATCATCATCTGTTCGAGAGCGCTCGGATGCCTTTTACTAACTTTTGCCAGCCTTTCCGCAGATCCATAGCATCTAGTCATTCCAGTGTCGGTCTCCATCTGGTCAATATTAGTTTTTGCCAATCGCCCTTTGACTTCCCTTGATCTTCCACCATGAGTAGTTGTGAAATTACAGTTGAACCTCTCTAATACGGACACCGAAGGGACAGAGCAAAGTGTCCGTATTAGAGAATGGTGTCCGTATTGTAGAGGTCACCACAATGACGTCACTTTTAAGACTCCACTGACAGTTTTGGTTCAGTAACTAAAAACAGGCCCACACTCGTCTTTTAACTGCATCTAAATTGATTTATAGCACTGAGACACTGTCTATCAGTAGTGTACTACATTGCAAAATTCTTAGCTACATAATTAAGGTATACGAATCACTGTTTTAACGCTGCTGTTTCAATGCTGCATGCGAAAAAGTAATATAAAATACAATTCTGAAAACGCCTTGCAATGTAACCTCAGACAGGAAATTGTATTACTTACTCAAACTATCATCACCTGATCACCGGAGTGTCCGTAATAAAGAGGTTAAGTTTATATGAATTTGCTCTCTGGGACCGAGATTTAGTGTCCGTTGTCCGTATTAGAGAGTATCCGGTTTTAAGGTTACAGTGTACCTTCAGATCGAAAATTTATTGAAAATTTTTTTTCGGCGTTAAAATAAAGTTTACAGAATGAACTTTCATCCAAAAAAAAAAGTATCGAAAAATAGTGAAAATTGACGGAGAAATGACGGTGTAACTTTTGTGGGCGGAGTTTGTTTATTAAGCGATATGTTTCTTTAAGCGCCGTTTTCTCAAAGTTAATTTTTCGCTTGTTGGGGACACTTTAAAGAGCTACAACTCAAAGGGAATTTGTTCGATTTTCCTTAAATTTGGACAGAAGCTAGGCTAACATATAATCAACAAAAACGTGTCGGCGAATTTCTTAATTCCGAAAACTTTTTCGTCAAGAGGCATTTCCGTGCGATCATTCCAATTTTTTTTCTCCCCTTTTCGAAAATATTCTGTAACTTTTCACTGCAATTGAATATGGAAAATCGCCGACACGTTTTTTTAGCGCTTCGTGTCCGGAAACCCGAGAACAAATCAAATTAGCAAAATATAATAATCGCTTTGAGTTATAGCGTTTTAAAGCTGATTCGGACGTTCGAATTTAGACGTCGTAAAAAATTCGACAATTCATTTTATTACCAAATGGTTTCCATATTTAGATAGCCAGCTCTATAAGCTTTAATTTGATATCGGGGTTTAAGTATATTAAATGTAATCTTAAGACGCTAGAGCTGTTATACTGGAGACACCCCCGAAGGTACACTGTAACCTTAAGACAATATGTGAGAATTTTGTCGAGAC
The DNA here is from genome assembly GCA_022457155.1 of Cladopsammia gracilis. Lineage (NCBI taxonomy): Eukaryota > Metazoa > Cnidaria > Anthozoa > Scleractinia > Dendrophylliidae > Cladopsammia > Cladopsammia gracilis. Next base: position 252,276 of record JAJGOT010000723.1, read on the forward strand.
ATAGGAAACTGCATATCCGTAATAGAGAGGTGTCCGTATTAGAGAGTTGTCCGTAAGGAGAGGTTCGACTCCGGGATTGGACTGTACTTCGTTCTTATTTCTCCAATAGTGGCCACTAAATATGAGTCTTCTTTCCTTGATTGTCTCAGAGATAGGTGGATATATCTTCATAGAGTGCCATATGGTGGGGATAAACCATAAAAAGCGAATTTATTTTAGCGACGTGTCCCGTCCCCGATAGATTTCTGCCCGGCATAGTAAATCGAACCCAATCGAACTAAATTTCAATCGAACTCAATTCATGGATTGAGTTTGGCAATCGAACGAAATCGAACTCGCCGAAAAGAAAAAAAATCAATCGAACCCAATCGAACGTTCGATTTTCGAACTCGTGATTTGTGTAAAACAGGCGTTGAAAATACATAACCAGATCTTGGAAGCTCGAGTTACTTCAGCCCGGAGTGTAGCGCACGTGTTTTTCGTAAACGAAGAAATTCCGCAGAAATGGCTTCAGATGCGCTGTGGATTGTAAGCTTCAAATGCGTAGTAAAAGGCTACCAGGAATGGCGCTTTGACGTCATTGTATTTTTGCATAAAAGTAACCCTTCGAGTTGTCTTGCCGCAATTGTAAGTTAGCTGAAAAAGGAAAGGGTACAACAATTTCGGAAAACGCCCGCGGGAATAATGATAGCTTTGTTCTGTTCTGTTCTGTTCTGCTCTCTTAACTGCCGTGGACAGTTTATAAATGGGGTTTCTGTTATTGAATAAATTGTAAAAAAGCACAAGAAAAATCTGCTTTGATGGGCTTGCTTTGGGCTTTCTTTGTATAGGTTTACCAGAGCCAATCGAACGCAATCCATTTAATTGTGTTCGATTGAGTTCGGTTTCCGAACTCAGTCGAACACAATCAGATGGATTGAGTTCGATTTGTTCGATTGAATTCGATTTGTTCGGAAATCGAACTCACTGAAAGTCCGCTGTTCGATTTCGTTCGATTGCCGAACTCAATCGAACTCAATCCACGGATTGAGTTCGATTAAGTTCGATTGAGTTCGATGTCCGAACGTTCGATTTACTATGCCGGGATTTCTGCGATGTTCGGAACTTTTGTATTCCCACGTCTTAATCTTATCATCGGCATTAAAATCCAGTATATTGGAACGGTTGGAAAACAACGAAATCCTCGATCCTCTCGGGTTTTCAGATTTTAAAAAACTTTTGCCGAGCCCGCGCCAAGCTCCTGTGCGGTAACTCGGAGAAAAGCAGTACGCGACGTTCGCAATAGGCCATTTGCACGATGACGTCATTTGACTACTACTACCAGAATCCTTCAGTTTTTTGTTTTGTAGTGCAAATTAGGGCAATTGTTATTTAAACCGCACTGGGATTACAAAATTTAAATAAGAAAGGAAAAACGAAATGAATTCTGGTAGTAGTAGTCAAATGACGTCATCGTGCAAATGGCCGATTACGATTGCAGCTAGTCCAACGCGGCCAAGACTGGTGACCAGTGAAAATTAAATAGTGGCAAACTGGGTATTTTTATTTGTCCTGAACTGTCGTATTTCGTTGTTCACTCACAGGCTCCTGACAATGGTTAAAAATGTTTTTGGGACACTAAAGATGCTGATAAGTAGCTAACTTAGAAATTTTTGAGTTTCCCCCACGAATCCGACAAGAAAAGAAATAGTGTAGCAGAAAGTCAATGGGTGCTTACAGTGCGGCTACTGTCACCGGGGTCACCCAGACAAAGTTAACCAATCACAAAGCAGAACGGGAACAATAGATTCCAACATTTTTTAGCCAATAAAATGTCGAGTACAGAACAATGAAATTTCAGCTTGTTCACTCGTGAAGCTTGTGTTGAATAAAGCTTTAGCTAGCGTTGACTTTTCGATTTAGAAATTTGAGTAGTTTCACATGCTACATGAATGAATGTCATGTGTCATGCAAGTGAGCGAGAACTGATTTCAAACTGTATGAAAGCAGTGAACGCGACGGCCTTATGTTTGGGCAAATTGCGTGGCGGATTTGAATTCTTGGAAAAAATAAAAACTCAACCGCCGGCTCAACCTCGTTCCCAGAGCTTTTCCCTTCGAGAGAGGGGCGGCGGGAAATAAATTTTTGCTAAAGTTTTGCACGTGCATATGAAACTTGAAAACAATACTCGTGAATAATGAGGACGCTCACTTGTAAACACAAAATCTGCGGGAAAAAATTGGTACATTGGAGGCCCTATTTTATTGCCTTGCATGTCTTCAATGTCCTTGAAACTTGCAGGCCATATAACTTGATGATAAATCTCAAGATTGTCAAATTTTTAAAAAAAATTATCTCGCGGTTTCCAAATTATCATCACATTTGTAGGCGTAGACCAAATTACATACAAAAATGGCAACAAGAGCAGCTGAATGCACGCTAATCAAATCCTTCTTTCTCGCAATCGGCCAAAGCAAACCCCTCACTTTTTCACACACCATTTCAAATGGAATCAAACTACTATGAGATGAAACTGCATTCCCATCGCGCATCGTTTTTTTTAGATATTAGTCAATTATGTCGATAGTATGTTCTTCACTGTATTTATAATCCCCAAAACTTCATCCCCAAAAAATTCCAAAACGCTCTCATACATTTCTTTCAAACTTTGTCCAGTTGAAGCCCATGGTGTAATCAATTAGTACACTAGCGGGTTTTACAAAAATTTCTCTTGATCTAGAGAAACTCCGCAACTTGTTAATTTCGGAGGATCACCATTCCGTTGCCATGGAAGCACCGATGTAAACAAATCCTACACTCCCACAATGTTCAATGTATTGTATGTTTTCATGCAAAGTGGCTTGGCTTTTTATGCGCTGCAACAAAAGATATGGCCCATTAAAATTGAAAGGGTGTGGACTTGAGAAATGGGTACGAGCCTCCTTAAGCTTATATAAAGCACTTCAAAATATATCGAGAAGGAATCCTAGTTTTTCGTTAACAAGAAACAAGAATATTCTCTCCTTTCCCATTCCATGACTTACAAGGTAAGCTGAACCTCATCATGTGTAGAAAACAAGTCGAATAGCTTTCTTCGCTTATTTTTAATAGAACTGTTTTGAAATGTTGCACCTTTTCAATCAATCAATCAATCAATCAATCATCTTTATTTATTCACGGAATCTCATCATAAAAAATGCTCTTCCAGAGAGCCGTGCAAAAATAATGCAATAAAAAATAAAAATGGTCATTAAAACTATACTAAATTACAAATATGTTAAAAACGATTTCAGGCTTGTCTGCCCTTTCATAGTATTGGATAGACTATTCCAGAGAACTGCCCCTCTATAGTGGAAGCTATTTTTTCCAGCCTCAGTATACGGTCTTGGTACAAATAAATTATATGTTGAGTTTCTTAGATTGTACCTGGCGTATCCAATCGAACGTTCGGTAATCGAACCCAATCGAACACCAATCGTTCGATTGGGTTCGGTAATCGAACGAAATCGAACTCACAATAAAATTTGGTCAATCGAACAAAATCGAACGTTCGATTACCGAACAGTGAACAATCGAACCCAATCGAACGTTCGATTACCGAACAACAAACCATCGAACTCAATCGAACGTTCGATTATCGAACAACTATCAATCGAACTCAATCGAACGTTCGATTACCGAACTCCTGTCTGTTTATACTGCGGACATATTGTACGGTGCACCGTCCCCCTAATCCTTTTTTTGGCGATTCGCCATACCCCGGGATAGGACGATTGTCTGCACAATAGCCACGTGCACACTAGTCAGCCACGTGGTTGGGGGAAATTTTGCAAAAGGTCGAATCATTGCTAGCTTTGGTCAACCCAAAAAGAAATGTCTAGAGGCGTCAAGAACCCGAAGCGATTTCCAGGAGACCCGGGAGGAGACTGTATACATTGAAATTACATGTACTGTAAAAGGATATCAAGAATGTCCTTTTAGCGTTGATGTGGGAGAAGACTTTCGAATTTTTAAGAAGATCGGTTCCAAAGGAAGAGCGTTTAAAGTGACTAACACTAGAGGCCAGTTAGGACATCTTGATCGGGCGATGGTCTCGCCTCTTTGGCTCTTCAAGGACGGAATGAAATGGTGAGTAGTGATCCGATTAAGGGCAAAATAGATCGCGTTCGAACGGTGCAAATGCCATGACCCTGAGGCTTGACCTGACTGACGGGCTGATTAATAAACCCTGATATTTTTTTACAGCACAGTTATTGGAAGGCCCTTCGATGATCCAAAAGGAAGATGGCGTGTTGGTGGAGAAATTAACGTTCCAGTAAGAGTGGAAACGGAAGGAGCTCGAAGCAAGATTATGGAATTAAAGAACGATCTCTTAAAACTTGGTATTAGGGCAATAATGCGGGAAAGATAAATTCGATTGTGTTCGATTGGTTCGATTGTGTTCGATTGGTTCGAAAATCGAACTCACAGCAAAATAGATGTTCGATTTTGTTCGATCACCGAACCCAATCGAACGATTGGTGTTCGATTGGGTTCGATTGTTTTTTGGTTCGATTTTGTTCGATTTGATACGCCGGGATTGTAAGAATACATAGAGTTTGTACTATTAAAAATTTGAGCCAAATGATCAGGTACATTTCGATTTTTCACTTTATACATCATTATGGCTAGTTGTCTTGTCCTTCGTGTTTCCAGATTATCCCACCCAAGTTCATCCAGTATCTCAACTGATCGTCTATCGTAGTTAGAGGAGACTTGGCAGAGCACACTTCTTTGCCCCCAAGGGGAGGGGCGTTAGTAGCTTTTTGTTAAACAATCTTGGTTTTGGGTAGGGGGATTTGTAAACGTCGTTGTGTATATGCCCGGGGGTTACCCGGGGTCATCCCCCCCCCCCCCCCCCCGATTGCCGCTAATAAGTGCATAAGTGTTCTACGTGGTTAAGTATCAGCCTTCTTTTACTTTTATTATCGCTACTTTCTGGGAGTCGTTACTTTCGGTGGTGGCGAAAACGTTTACCTTTATATGGAATGATTCACCTTATGAAAATCGAGATAGATGTGAAAACATTAACAGAATTTAGAATTGTAACTGTCCCGAACCAAACACTGTGCCTCACGGCTCGGGCCATCAAGGGTGTCCTGTGGTCTCTTCTTGAGAAGATACTGGGAACTAAGTTTCGCAATTGTTACCCACAGTGCCAAGAGGCAGTTGCGTTGGTAAGTTCAAAAGACCACCGTATAAAGGAAAACTTACTGTCAAGATGCCGGGGAAAATAGCCCTGAATCCTCTTCCTCCAGGCACAAAACAACCTGGTCTGGCTCAGTCGCTGTTATACAGTGGCAGCAGATTTCAGGGACACCAAAAAAGTAAAGGAAATCGTTACGATGTGGAGGTTGTTTTGAAGGTAAGCTTCGCGTGATTCGAGTAAATATATTCCCGCCGGTTTGTATTTGGCGGTTGTATTTTGTGGTCTGAAAATTTTTCTATGATATCCCGATGGTAATTCGTTCTTTTATGTGGCTTTCTTTCAGCACGTAGAAGAAGAGAAGGGGTTTCTTTGTGGATATCTGAAAATCAAAGGCCTAACAGATGTGAGTTGAACTTTATTTCGTGTTTTATTTGTCTTTGTAGCTTGTATGTCTGGACTTTTGGATTGAAGTCACAACGTGGATTTATACATGTGCGTGTCCTAACTCGTTTTCTGCGTTTTCGATTACGTTAATTCATGTCGAAATTCCACCAGCTCCATAATTTATCTAACACACACATGTTCAGATGTGTTGTTTTTTTTTTTTCATATGAAAGACTCCTTGTTCTCTCAGGTTTTTGGAGATTTTTCCAGACGTTTTTTGTCTACGTCAAGTGAATTCTCCATATACTCAGCGTGTTCATAGCTTGCGCCCATTTTTCGAAGAATATACAGAAATCTTATCTATTATACCTATCAAAGTGATGTTCTCATCATTTTTGTTTCACGTGTTGTTTGATGAATTTCATGCTTTGTATGTGACCTGTATAATTTTGTAAATCAGACTACATTGTTGCTACAGTAACTAGCTACTACCTATATAATGATATAAAGGGTAAAAGTTGGCCAAGCTCCATGAAGTTATCTTTTTATTTGAGATTGACCTTTCTTTTCTTAAAATGTAGTTATAACCTTCTTCCTTTCAGGGCTCGACACTAACTTTTTGATGTACTGGACATATGCAAATAATTCTCAATTAATCTGAAATGTGATGTCAGATTTTAAAGAGTTTCTTCAGGCCAAAATGGCCTGTATTCCCAAAATTTTACAGACCAAAGTGTGATTTTCACTGGCCAATGTCCAGTTGACCACTGTTAGTGTCGAGCCCTGCCTTTGTTACAAGACTGAGAATAAACCTAATTTAAGCAGAGTGTCATGCATAACTTGCATCAAATTCAACTTAACTATACTAAGTTTGGCAGAAGTTTGAAATCTGAACTGGCTTGCAAGCTTGTGTCACCTGCTTGACAGGTTGTCCCGCATGTTTCACCATGTCAAACGCTTGATAGAAATGTTTCACTGATAACGTTCTTGATAGAGAAATACAGGACTGACTTACACACCAATAAGACCAAATGACGGAAAATGTTTGTCACGCGCATGCCTAAGAAACATTTGTCTTGTATTTCAATGTACCATAACAAAAGAAGTAATTTTTCTAAAGCAACAAGAGGATAAGGACCCGCATGTTCCCAAGAATGATCTCTTACGCTTTATACCTATCTGTATAAAGCAGGTTTTTATTTCTAATTGCTTTTATGAAGAAGGCTACCACAAGGAAGTCAGCAATTCGTCGGAACCTAATATATAAGTAATGTGATTACTAATGTTACAGTGCGGACACTGAAAGCGGGCCACCGAGAACAACTTTGACCAATCAAATTTGGTCAAGTGTGTTTGACCAATGACAACGCAGGATCAAATCTATTTACTTTTTCGAGCACCAATCAGCAAAGAGGTTCGTTGACTTTTCCGCGCGAACTTTGACAGTTTAGAGAGAGGCGAGAGTGAAAAAGTTTTGATTTGCTTTTGCCAATTATTTTCAGTCATGAAAATGCTGCCTGTTGTAAATGTCCAGGTGAATCGGCGAGGCGGGCTGTACTGCAGCAGAGGTAAACTTCCAACGATGTATTGCGAACGCGTTTTGGATTTACATCATGCAAATTTTGCACCAAACCAAATAGCTGATTTGACGAGAAGAAGCCGACACTTCGTTAGAAATGTCCTGCGGGATTATAATATAACGAACTCTTCGCTACGGCCACCCAGAGCTCCCAATCCAAGGATCAAAATGACTCCCGATGTGGTTGAATATATTGAGCACGAAAAACTGATCAAGCCTAGTACTTATGTAACGGAAATACAAGACAGATTGCTCCTCAACGGAATTGTTTACCCAGCAGATATCCCCAGCAAAAGTGCTATAAAAAAGTGTATTAGATCTGATCTGATGATGTCTTACAAAAAGCTTACTGTTACGCCCATTGAATCCACAACGGAAAATGTAATTCATCGGACGAACGTTTATTTAGATGAAATCAGCGACCTCAACCCTGCTTCTATTCACTTCTTTGATGAAAGCAGCGTGGTAAAAACAACTGGTAACCGGCTATATGGAAGTAGCTATATAGGTGAGCCGGCCGTAGAGATTCAAAGATATGCGTCCAACGCAACATTCACTATCAACCTGCTTCATTCAATGAAGGGGGTTGATTTCATGAATACCCTGAATGGTCCTTCAAATGGAAACGAGATGATTTTATTTTTCGAGCAAGCAGTGGAACTTGAGAGAAATGGGACGGTTATCCTCGAGAGAGGAGATACGATTATCATGGACAACTGCGGTTTCCACCATGGACATTTCGCAGAAAATACCCTTAGAGAAATGCTGGATGACTATGGCCTTCGTCTTGTCTTTCAGCCTCCATATTCTCCACATTTGAACAGTTGCGAACTCTGCTTCAATCAAATCAAGTGCTACCTGAAACGCAACCAGCTGTTGGCTGAACATCAAACAGAAATAGCGATCTACAATGCATGCATAGAAATAACCCCCGAAGTTTCTGCTGCTTACTTTAGACACATCGGTTATTTGTAGATAAGAACTTATTGAGTAGAAATTTTCCAGCTACAGTTTAGCTACTGACAAAATCAGTACAGACTTCAGAACCGGACTAGTCAGATCAAAGTCGGAGCTTGCCGGTGATGGGCTGGCGCGGCAAAAATAGAACCTAGTACACTTTTCATTCTTCCTAGTTGAATTGTAGTCTAGTTGAAAAACTCTAGAAGACCTGGAATACTATGTCGTCGTTTACAGAATTGCATTGTAAATAAAACAGAAAGTTCGCTGAACAAGAACAAAATGTTACCTGGTCTCAGCACCTGGGAGTCTGTATTGCGCGCAAAACCCCCAAAGATCCGCCTCAGTGTCCTAATCCAAGTAAACAACAAACTTTCAAACACAACAACTCTTTATTTTCAAAATGAACTTCAAAATTATAACTTCGGAGACTTTATGATCTATAAACTAGCTTCACAACATTCACACTTCACACTTATAATGTCAACACAACTTGCAGCAAGGCCAACATGCTCGAAAAAATATAATCAGCTATGGTTTGTTTTTCTTCTATTGACCTTCCCTGCTATAAGCCTGAAAATATTTCAAGCAATATCAGGAGCTTTGTCTCCATTACCAAATATTTCAGTAAGGCCATATCTAAACTTCAAACTGGTATAACAAATTATAAACCATAACTATAAAGAAAACGGAATGTAAAAGTGGACTCGTGAACAACTCACTCCTAAAAATATGAAAATATTTGAATATGAAAACATTCTTTTACGAAAGTCCATAATTCAGAGTTCAAAGCGTTCACATATTCAGATATGAAAGTCTGCGGCTTGAGGACGGCTGGCAAGCATTGTAATCAGCTACAGGAGCTTGATAGTTCAAAGATTGGAGTGGAGCAAGGTTTCCCCTCTGATAGCCCTCGATTATCATGGGCAACCTCCAGTCACTGTCCGTACTCAGTGGTACTTTATTGTTCAATGCCTTTTTCAATGTGAGTAGATCTCTATCCAAGATGAGACGATCTGTCCCAGCATATTTCATCGGATTCGATTTCTTCAAGCGATCTCTCATGATTGCAAAAAAACTATTGCTAGCTTTTTCTTTGGCTGCCTTGAAACTTGCGAGATCATCTTTGGCTTTTGTGTTCTTTTTCTCGAGTTCTTTGATGAGAGTTTCCAACTCGCTGATTTCATTTCTAAATTCTGGATGTTTACTTTGGATGTTACAGTTTTCTATTCCGCTACATTGCGGCCTAGAGCACTTACTCTTCTGATGTCCGGGAAGATGGCAATTTGTGCAGGTTTTTGCCCTCTTAGGGGCTAGTTCATCGTAATGATCAGCAGTTTGTAAGTCTAGCGTGTTCGTGCTTTGCACTTGCGATGCGCGCTTCCAGGAAACCCAGATCTTCAGATAAGCTGTTTTCTTTCTTCCCTTGAAAGCTCGGGTTGCTTGTGCTAGGAACAGCTAAAACGCTAGCGCCATGGGATGTTCCTGGAGTAGTGCTTGCCTGAGAGGTAGATCTTGGAACAACTGTAGCGCGAGTGGGCTCTTGTGACAACTTTGAGATTTCTTTCAATAGTATTTTTTTCTTGGCGTAACTTAGTTTTTGCGGTGAGGGAAACAACACATCCAAGTCAGAACTGTCAACATATTTCATCGATTCTTTGGTGGTAAATCCTCTTTCTTCAAATTCCTTGGCCAGCTCTCTCAGCTCTAATCCACAAGGGATCGAGGAAAGCCACATAGCAACTTCACTCTCCATCGTGGACTACACTTCTATCAGTGAGCGAGAATGCAGTAATGTAAGCTCTTAGTAATTCAACCAATCACATAATAGTGTTCCCACGGTCTGAAACGTGTGGCGATAATCAAATAAACAGGACAAAAAATATTTGTTTACATCGGCACGCGATCGGCACCGCGTGCCGAACAAAATTTAGATTTCTCGCCGGTTACGACTAAAATATATTGAACATTGAACAAATATTATTTTGCTTCAACACGATCAATAAACTACAGTGCAAAATCCCGCAAACTAAATGAATATTACTATAAAAGCCGGTTCTCAGAAAGTTATTAGAAATGCGAATATTTTCCCTCGTTTTTCATTGGTCGATCAGACGGTTTTAGAATGGTATTGTTTTGGAGGTCAAATCTGATTGGTCAAAGTTGTTCTCGGTGGCCCGCTTTCAGTGTCCGCACTGTAATGTAGGGTGGGTTGGGGGTTGGCGGCATGATGGTGTGACGCTTCCATGACGTTGTTTTGGTGGCATTACTGTTTACATCATTCCTGAAAACCCAAAGTCAAATATGTACTGTGTTGACCGAGGGAAAAGCGGGAGCCTGGGAATAATGAAACTAAAATATATACGTGCATAAATTTGCATGCAAAATCGTGACACAAAAAATGATAAATAAAAATAAAAATGGAATGCAAATTATAACTCATGTTGCTTTGCGCATGAGTAATAATGTCATAAATAATGTGCATAAGGTTGATTATGAAATCAAGTGTAAATGGGGGTGACAGGCCTGCACAACTCTTACCTTGCGTTTTTAATGCCATTGCTCATTCTACAGTGCACTTGCTTTGAACCGGTATGGTACATTTACCGTAGTTTGTGATGAAGGATTTTAGTGTTGACTGAGTAAACCTTAAAAATGCCGCTTGCAACGGACAAGAGGCAGGACACGACATTGTGCCTGATACAGTCGCCAATGCGCCTAAGTTTTCCATGCTGGCGACCAAGATTCCAAAGTTAGTCACCACATTGGTGACCAGAACCCTTTGCTTCATTCTACCCTTATGTATTGTGCAATTAAATAAAGCTTGAAAGTGGGTAAATCAGTGCGAATGACGAGGTTTGTAGCAAAACCGTCACAAACTCTACAAAGTGAAACGTCAACATTCGCCATCTTGGTTATTTCAGAGGCTACGTTGTATATTGTGCATTCAAATGTCCCTTTTGCTAACAATGAATATTGCGGGCTCAGAATATTCTGCATCGCTTGTGCTCTCATTTGCTCATTTGTCTGTGGAGGAATGAAGTGATTTAAATTTAAAATGAGCATCAACGTGGACAGTGATCAGAAAAATTTATTCCAAATATTGACTGCATGTACAACCGGGACCGAGGATGAAAAAATATGCTGACGAGAAGCAGTTTTTTCACACCTTGCCACTCTGTGACCACGTGGGTTTGCCGAAAGATAAATTTGCAATGTCAATGTTTCTAGGTCCGCTTTTCAATAATTTCAATGTTCCAGTTGTCGGCAGTTAGCTATAACATATTTTACCTAACAAACCATTACCTAACAAAGTTAGTGGTTTCAGTAACGTAATTCTGTTGCATGAAATCCGTTAACCAATGGCTTGGAAATAAAGTGGCATTAAAAAAAGTTCAGATAACTCGCATAGATATGTTTAAACAAAACACTGAAACACAAACAAAAAATGATTTGTTTATTTCATTTAATTTCAGTCATTGGCAGTTGTCGAAAGAATGCAACTTGTTATTTTCGACAGTGTCCTTTTAGAAACTATTTCGTAGTTGCAGTAAGTCATTGTTCCACTACGTTTGTTCACCAAGGCAGCCACTGGATTAGAGGTATCCAATACCTCCCGTTGATTACTCATCCCCGCGTTCAAGTCATTAGTGTTGTGACTAGCTCTTTCCACTGAATGATATTTAAAATTTAGATTTAGCAAATGAGGCATGAAAGAACTACTGCAAATATATTTTATATATTTATTCAAATTTGACAAGTTAGTATTGATAGAAGGGAAATGTTTTGTTTTTCCAATAATGGGGTACACAAGTAATCCAGTATGATATTTTGTAATGTTCATATTAGAAACAGTAGTTCAGTAAGTGGTTGATATTACAGTGCACATGTAAACTATGCCACTAAGTCTTTGAAATAAGTGGACATCATGATGATCATCAAATTTAGTGGTCTGCAAGGGAAAACAGAATAATTTCCAAAAACAAAAAACTCACCATGACATGTTGGTAATGTTCATTCTTTACTGTTTGTACTTGATTAATAACATGACCAGAATTATCATTTGCTATTCTTTAGAGATCTAAACAAAATTGTCCAGGTATTCCTATTAGCTAGGAAACCCTACAATTTGATAATACAGTACATTTTCGATATTTTTTGTTTTCTTTTTGGAAAAAAGAATGGCTACTAACTTTTTGGGCTTGGCAACCACTTTGGAATATTTAGGAACCAAATGAAGGGCTCGGGGCATAACCAACCTATGTTGCTTTTGGGGTCGTTTTTTATTTTTCTTGCTCAGATTTGTCCATTTTTGGCATGTGAACTACAAATTAGTTGCAAAACATTGTTCAGAAGTTTTTTCTGTTGTTTTCGAGAAATACTGTATCCAAAAAAAAAACATCAAAGGCTCCTACTGTAACGCAACATTGCGGTAAGATTATGTTATCACACTGACACAGTTCGATATTTTTTTAAAATTAAACATAAGGTTTTTGACAAATGCAAAATAAAATAGTAAATCACTAATTCATAATGTCCAGTTAAAAAAAAAAAGAAAAAAAAAGGATGCTGAGCGTGAATCGAACACGGGGCCTTCCGAGTGCAAATCCCAGACCCAACCCACTAGACCACTGAGGAACACATGCTCAGTTAAGACTAAGTTTTATTAGGTAAAGGTAGATATGCATCAAAACCCGTATCAATTTGAAAATCCTTTTAGATCGATTTTAATGTTGCATTAAAGACTCCAAATGCGAAACACCTTTCGGCCAGCCAGCAAGAACTCACGTCAAGCTGCCCAAAGCTGTATTTTAAGTGCCCGATCACGCACAGCGGACCCATCTGCCACTGTCGCAAAGCCTGTCGGGAAATCATACGGCAAAACCAAAAGAGAACTTCCCGTACGAAAAATAGAACAAAACAGTATAAGTCTGAAAGCACTTCGGTTACCGAGCATTTCGACCACGGCACAGGATGGGAAATGGCCCACAACTTTTCCCGCCGGCTCATCTTGTCTACCAAGATCCATTTTTCACCTTGAGCACTCAATGGCGCTTCAGACACAAGGTACAACAAGAAACACGACTCGTTTCTCTGAGAGGTACTGGAGACTTAAGGATTTCCGGACTTAATGATGTTTTTCAATCACCGGACGGGCCTTAAACATATTCGCTTATACACATGCTACAGATGATGTGTTTGCCGTAGTGAGCCCATGATCGATAAGCGAGCCAGGCGAACGTTAATAACGGTATTTTCGTTCATGTCGTTGGTGTGGGTCAGGAGTATTGCGGTCACATATTCTCACAGCCAATCTGCTGTAATGGTGTCAAAATTACGCTCTGAATGTAAACAACCACTAGAATGCCAGAACTCTGCTTTTTTCAGGTGAAATTGGTCCAGTTTCTTCGGTTTAGTGTAAATTCTACAAGGGTTTGTGATATTATTCGTTGTATTCGTTTGAAGGGCTGGTTATGCCCCCAGCCCTTCAATTGTCTCCTTTAGAAAAAAGTTAATGTCATGCCCTGAGAGGTCAAGTCTGTCTGTTGTGGTTTCCTGTGGTGTTTGCTCTTGTAGACCTCTTAGCATCCTTTTTTCCTGCAGCTGGTTTGTTGTTTTCACCATTGTTGGCATGTTGGTTTTTATGTAGGAAAGGTTTAAACTTCTCTAGCTTTTCTCTCTAAAATGACAGGATCTGCAATGATTTTTGGCTGTGAATGTATTTTCCTGCCATTTTGTCCCGCTAGGCCCAGCTATTGTAGTTTTCGTCGTTGCAGGATTTTAATTTTGTAGATCCAAGCTTAGCAGAGAGAGTTGAAGCTTAAAAACAAAGCTATTCAACTTGTAGAGAGTTAAAGTTTGCGGAAGTTTGTCTCAGTCAAGGCTGTGATTTTAGTATCCATTTTCTTCACTTTATAGCTGCGTGGAGCTTGATGTTTATAATTCCTCCATTGGCAATTTTGAAAGTGTAGTGACTGTTTTGTTTATGCCACTATCTCATTTTATTCAGACTAGACCATGGTTTTGCTTCTCTTCTCAAATCTTATCAGTTGCCGGGTTTGTACATTGTATTTGCTAGTTGCTACCTTTGTTGAAAATGGTTCACGGTCAACCTTATGCAAACAAGAGAGATTATTGATAGATTTTATCACATTATTTGAACAAAAACTTACACTTTACACATATCAAGACGAACATTGCTCAACACCATTTCTGATAAAATAATGGCAAAACAGCGTTATTCTCTCCCAAAAATCAAAGTTTTGGACAAAGAAACAACTTTACACTGTACATTTTCTTCTAGCAACTTGCAATGTTTGCCCCCTGAATAAACTCTGAGGAGTACAAAACAATTGTAATAATCGTGCTATTATTTTATGGATCTTTAGCTGTGACAAAGGAACACTATCTCCGAAGCCATGCTAACCGCAGACTTGCGCTCACACAAAATCATGGACTGAGAAATTAACTCAGTGATCCTAGCATTCAGTGACTACAACTGATCTTGCAAACTGTGTGCCAAAGAAACAATATTGTTATGCCCAGAACTAGCAAACAAATGACGGCATAACTAAATATTTTTAACGGCTCTGGAAAGCATAAATATCTCCTGTCAGTCAGTATTGGCAACATCGAGAACAACAGTCCTGTTATATGTTAATTTTTATCTATAAAAAGAAAACAATCTCTCAGGCACGTACATGTACTTGGGGTAGCCCTATTCTAATGCTTTTTTTGCGACAAGCAGGAGTTGTGCTAGGCCTGTCACCTTTTATAACGATATTTTTAAATATCTTGCCTCTGACCTTTTGGGGGAATTTCCTTACTTTTGGTCACGTGCCATGTGTAATATAATACTGAAACTCCTGTATGTAAACAAAAACAAAGGTGTGGCTGATTAGGGTCCTTTAATACGGACACCTATGATACAGACATTCAGTTCTATCCCCATGATGTCTGTATTAAGAGATTTGACTTCTATAAAAATGTTAATGTTTTGTGAGATCTCATACAAATGTGATCTGCAACATAAGTGCAAATGATCATCTGAATGAACAGTTGAACTTCTGTAAACTTGGATAAGAGGTGACATTTGAAACAAGCCTTACTACGCCTTTCAATAACATGAGGAATTTGAGATTCAAATCTCCACCAACGGTTGAGTTATCCCCTGCCGTCAATCATAATTAATACGAAAGCCAACAGACCATGCAAAAAGGAAACAAACAAAATGGATCAAAATCTACCAATCATAATGCCCAGACATGACCCTTTTGAACTCATTGAAGTGAAGATCTGTTTCCTGAGAGGTAAGCTAAGATGATTGACAGCAGTGTAAAACGCAACCGTTGATGGAAATTTGAATTTCAAAAAAATTTGAAAGGCGCAGTAAAGTCCTACCAAAGAACAGCAAGCTTTCTTTTAAAAACATATTATCTTCATTAAGGTCATGGATCATGTACCTTCTTTATTCATTTCAATTTTTTTTTTCAGGAATATCCTAATTTAACAACTTTTTTTGATGGAGAAATTATAGGAGAAAAACATCCCTTTTTGACAAGAAAATGGGTAAGAATGAACTAAGAATAAATTGCAGGCATGTAAATCTAGTTGCCATAAAAACCTGACTTAAGGTGGCTCCCTAGAGTTTACCAAAAGTACCTAAGTATACTAACTATGTAGAATTACAAAATAAAGCTTAATTTTCTTAATTTTAAAGATTATTGTCAAAGGAAACGACACGACTGCTGAGACCTGGCATTTCGCTTCTTGCAGACACCTTGCTATACCACACCCTGTTATGATATTTATGGTTATGATATTTATGTATAAAAGTAGTAGTATAAAACTTCTATATCTGTAATTATAATAAAAGGGTGTGTATTACAGTCCATCTCTTTGTTATTAATGCTACATTCTGGTTGCTAAGGTGTGCAATATAATGGGAGTTGCCTTTTTTTATTCTTTTTAAGAGGCTTGAAAGGGAACTTTGGTTCACAGTAATAGGAACTACTACAGTGTAGATGTTGAGAATAGTACATGTATTCACTGAAGCTTTAAAGGTTATTGATGTTTTCTTTTTGTCACTAGGATGCAGATGAAGAAGTAGATAGAAAACATTGGGTAATTAACTGTTTGTTTTTTTTTTATTATGTATTCTGATGGTTCATTTTTGGTTTCTACCAATCTTATTGCTGTACCATATTTTCTCAATTAAACGCCCCAGGCGTTTATTTCAAACTTGGCCAAGTGGACATGGCGTTTCTTTGAATCAGCAGTTTTTCTCACCCACCATTATTCGTTTTTCTTGGCAGCCGTGTACCTTTCCCTTAAATCTTAAGTTTATTATACCACAAATAAACGTTTGAGGGGCTTACTTACAACTTCCTCTATTATACCTGGCATTTATTCGGGGCCCAGCGTTTAATCGAGAAAATACGGTATGCAACCTTCAAAATCAAAATCTGAATGCAAATATTTGCAGTAAGAATTCAGGGCTTACCAAAAGTCTTATTTTTTCATCTAAACAACAAGAACTCTACGAGTAGTTTCCCGTCACACAAGTTGATCCGTCACACACATTGCTACATCTATATCATTTGAAACCTTAAATCGGTCTTTCACAATCACTAGTGCATGCAAGGTCAATTCTGATCTGTTCCTCGAAAAGAAAGAAAAGGAAATTGTTATTGATTGGAACCAGAAACCCATAAGTGGGTTGAAACGTGTAACGCGCATTTACAGCTTCCGAATATTCATTTTTTGCTTAGTACCATATTTGGAAACCCCTCAGTCCCTCGAGATTGGAAGCAAGTTGTTCTAGCGAATTGATTGGTTAATATTTTTATCTTGATTTTCCAAATATGGCTGTAACAACTTCTTAGCAAATTGAATAATCGGAAGCTTGTTTTGAAGCCTACAAGAGACAGTTGCACGTTTCAACCCACTTATGGGTTTCTGTTGGAACTCTTGCCAAATGCTGCAATAATGTAACTTCCTTTTACTTGATATGTTTTGTTTCGTCATTTTCCTTTTTCTTATGTTGTTAATTGATTTTTGGTTTCACAATATTGATAATGGTTAGTTGCTATCTGATCTCTTATGACCTTGAAGTTGCTATGTCAAGTGATAAGAGGTCACTTTGTGGTCATTTTTATCTGTGAATAGGCAAAGCAATGTCTTTGACTTCAAACTCGGTATGGAAAATTAAAACCAATCTGTGGACTGCAAATGTGAAGCCATTTGAGAAAGTGCCAACCTTTTAATCAATTCATCTAAACTCTTAATCTCAAAAACACTTGGCTACAAACCACTTGAAACCACTTGAAACAGAATTTTCTTACAGAGAAACGAGTAACTAACTAACTCTCCTGGCTCCTGAAATCTTAATGAAAATCCTGCCTGAAAACAGTTAAATTTAATAACCCTTTAACTCCCAAGAGTGCCAAAAATCAAAATTCAAGAAAAATCACAATTTCATTTTATAAAATATTGAAAATCAAATGGTACATGTGTACCATGCAAAAGTACTGCCGAAGAGGTTTAATTTGAATGGTCACACCATAGGATTTCATCCACAGACTTAATCTACATGACACATCTCCATAATTGACTCTGGAAGTGAAAGGGTTAAACCACTTCAATGGTTATCTATGATCAAAGGTAGTTACATTGTAGTGTAACTCATCAAAGTATCTGGTCGTTACTGGATGTCTCTAAATTTTGTTTTAGTCTTTGCTTCCATGCTTGTAAGGAGCAACAACTCATGTTAAATATTTACTCTTTTTTTGACAGGGGAAATTCCTGGCATTTTACCAGTTTGCAAAAACTTTCAACTCTGATAATTTTGAATACAGCCAACTGGACAACTTAGACTTTGTTTTCATGAGATGGAAGGTAAATGGTGCAATTGCACTTATTCTTATGTACAGTCAGTTCCTAGCTTGTAAACACTTTGCTATTGCTTTGCTACAGACTTAATTTGTTCTTGGAAATTGTAAAGGTTTATTAATAATTGAAAGGCTGGATGGAAAAACTGCCTAAGTATACAATTTTTCTTTTTTTCTTTTCTCAACAATTACCAATTTTATTGCAATAAAATTGTTTCTTGTATAATGAATATCAAAAACCCTTGTCAAATTTGCACTAACCCCAAGGAATTTGATGAATCTCACCTGAAAAAAAAGCAGAGTTTGGGCCCTCTGTAATGTAATGTAAAACCTTTATTTAGACACGATTAGTGATTAAAGCTGTACAGCTTGTGGGGTCGTGTATAACTGAACTATGAAAGTATAACAAATAGATACAATATGTAAATATGTGTTAAAATTTATACCTAGCTATAGAATAATAAAAATATTTGTTTAAAAGTTAAAATTAAATACAATGTAGTTAAAAAAAGTTAATACAATGTAGTTAAAAAAAAGTTAAGAAAATTTGACTGATATTCATATAGCATTAGTAATTTTTATAATAGCAAAGTATTGTTAGAAATATACAAAGTCATCGTTGTGCTTAGCCTGTAGTGTTGAATTTGAAGCTAAGGAATTCAGCCGACTCTAAAAGACGGTTATTAAAACTTTCTAAACTGGTAGATAATTTAAAAATGTTTAAAATTTTGTTCCACAAAACAGATGCTCTGTAGTGAATCGAGCTTTTCATAAAAGAGGAATTAAATCTTTTTACGATGACATTATTTTCTTCTCTGGATCTAAGATTTACATGTTCAAAATGTTTAACTAATAAGCTATTCAGTCTGGGACCATGTTATTAAACATTTTGTACGCTAATTTCGTTAAGCTTAATTTGTACGTAGTAAATAATGGTTTCCAGCCAGTCTTTTGTAAGACTTCCAACCCAGTAAGGTCATAAGGAAAATTAAAAATAATTCTAGCAGCCCTAAGATGTAATTTTTCCAAGCAATTGAAGTTATCACTGTTCAATAACTATTTAACTATTATAGCGCAAAAGCGCACGTGATATCGCCTAATACTTAGCCAACGAGGCCGTAGGCCAAGTCGGCTAAAATTAGGCGATATCACGCAAGCTTGAGCGCTATAATAGTTTTATAATTCAACACATTGATAACAAAGCACAGTTTGAAGAAAAATATCACCGACAAGCGTTTTATTTTGAAAAAAGCTTATATATGTTTTACCGCGCGAATTTTGCAACATCACACAGTTCATGAATGAAAATGGCGCCTTTGTCAATATTGCGTAAGCTTGAACACTATAACTGTTTTATAATTCAACACATTGATAACAAATCACAGTTTCGAGAAAAAATTCATTGAGATATACAACCTTTTATTAAGTAAAAGGCTTACAACAAGATTTTACCTCGCGCCATTTCTTACACAACAAGCAGCGAATACCAAAACGTTTGCAAAGCTAAAATTAATTTGAGAGTTTCTATGAAGAGCTTTCATCTGCGTAAAGAACGAGACAGAGTAGCGATTACACGAATAAAAACACAGTAAATGGCATAGAATTTCTTAGTTACAAGTGTTTCGTGTCTTAAAAAGTTCAATTCAGAATCAAAACAAATTGAACATACACGTGGCTACCTAAACATAGCGGCGAAAAGTCTGAAAGAACTGCAGCGTGGACAGTTAAAACATCGTACCTGTAGTTGATGTGGCTTTTAGTTCCTTCCATCAGCGCACTAAATTTTCAAGCATCGAAGTGTGAGCTGAGTCGATCACTGTTGTTTACAAACTTGCTCGTTTTAGTTCCTACAGCCGTAGTGGCGTGAATTCGCTTAAAACAAAGATCAGAAACTTTTCTGAGGAAGTAACAAGCCTAATCATATTCCAGAAGTGATTACTAAAGGCATTTTCCGAAAATTGTGCTCCTTCATTCACTTGTCGAGCGGTTGACTGTGAACCAGCTTTCATTCAGCTACGCCAAGAAACACTGCACTGCGACCGTGACAACGCGAAAATTTCGCGCCTTTTTTGTCCAATCATGTGATCAACAATTTTTCTCTTTTCTTCTCTTCTCTTTTTTTCGTTCCTTTCCCTTTTTTATCTAATAGTTCACGCATTTTTCTCCCCAAAACGCGAAAGTGCAGGTAGCGGTCATTTTCATTTTCCTTCAAAATTAACCGCCATCGTTGGATATACGTCATGTAGACAAAGCGTCTATCGATAACCTTTTTACCATATTTGGGCAGTGTATCAATGTGTTGAATTATAACACTAGTTATCACTATCATTATAACTATCACTAGTTATAACTATCACTATAATGATCTAGTGATAACTATTACTATCATTATAACTATCACTAGTTATCACTAGTGCCTTGACTGTATTTTCTGACCTTACTGTAGTTCCTTCCAAAACTGCATAAAACATATCAAAGCTAGAAGTATTCTAAATGAATGGCGCCATGTTTCAAAGGAGTGAAACAAACTAAGTGCTTTACCACGCTAAAACGAATCCATATGCAAAACAAAATTGCAATTTTGAAGCAAAATGAAAAATAAAATGTAAAATCATATATTTACAGCATTTTTCCACCAAGCTCAATTATAGGACAACGTCTTCGTGATTAACAAATTGGACTCCCGCTATGCAGTCATCCAATGTTGTTAATAATGATTACAAACCAAATTGGACTCTAATTCCTATAACATGTGGACAAATTGTAAACTGATAATTATCCTTTATCAATTATGGACTGTTACTTAAATTATTATAAATGTACCAAATACACCTGTACATTACAGTCTGTAGTCCAGTTCTCATCTTCTGCAATTTTTTTCTTAAATTTTATTTACAGGAGCACTTCTTAGTACCAGATCACACTATCACAGACATAAACGGGGCATCATTTGCAGGGTTTTATTACGTATGTCTTCAGAAATCTGCTGCTACCATTGAAGGTTACTACTATCATCGAAGCTCAGAATGGTAAGTTAAAGTAATTTGTGAACTTGTGTTTTATCAGGATTTCCAAACAATGAGAAGTGAGTTGAAAAAACACAAGGCACAGACAAGTTTTTTAGACTGATTTCAAGGCATGTGGATACCTGATGAAACACACTTTTTTATGTGTTTGATATAGCTTCTGAAACTATTAATAATTCATGGGGGAATTCAAAGCAAAAGTTCACTAAATTTGATGGTAATTAGCATCACTTATCCAAACTCCCATCACGATGGTGATCTGACTTCTCTAAGTGGACACTTCTCTTAGTGCCAGGGATGTGCTAAGTAATAGTTTGCTCATTGTGAAGGTTGATCATTATTTTGTTTTCCTAAATTAAAGGGCTGAGTGCAAAAAGGCCTTATTTTAATAACTTCATTTAACCAGCATGAAGGACTGGAGAATTTCTCCATGGTCATGTGCATTTTTGAAACCATGACCTCTGCTAAAATGCTGTGATCATTTGCTTGTGAGATGAAGCCTAATTTGTTTCAAGTTTAGATCATTGCATAAAATACATTTATAACTACAGTGATCACATATTCATTCAAAATCTGCAAATCCAGAAATGATTCCATTTGTTATCAGACTCACAAGTCTGTATAATCTCTGTATAGCCCACAAAAAAGGCATTGCAAAGTGCATTCTAGTGTCAGAATCCTTTTTGATCATCCTTGTTTTTTATTTATTTTCTAGGTTTCAGTCTTTAAATCTGGTCCATGTTCCAGATCACAGTCAACCCATTTATGAATTCAGATAGTAGCATTCAAGATCTTTGTACATTCTTCTGGCATACATTTTAGACTCTCTTGATTTGAGCTTTGCGTATAGACAAAGCACAAGCCAAGAATAGTTAACAAAAAAGATATTATTCTTGAGATGTCACTTGCAGATAGGTTAGTAACAGTCTTGTGGAGTAACAAGTTGAAATTATAAGAGGGGAAAAGATTTTGTCTTGATTTAAATCATTCTTTGAGAATTGTGTAATTTATGTTCCTATATGATTTTATTATTAAGGTTATGAGATCATTAATTTTTGTATCAAAGTAGAGACAAAAGAAATGTTATTGATTTATGTGCCCTCGAGAAAATTGATTCCCTTTTTATGATTTTATTTTGCTGTTAAAAAGCCTGATTATAAGCGAATAGCTCTGTGTAAAGTTGATACATGTACATCAATACAAGCATTTGGATTGGGATTAGGATTCACCTAAACAGTTGTATTAACCCTTAAAGGTCCAACAGTAATCAGTATATTCAATTTCTCCCTGTAGTATCAATGCATTGTAAAGTACAGAGGTGATAAGAAATTATTAAGATAATGATCACCCAAGATGAAGAATTTATTATTTTCTTGATCCTTTAGCAATTAATTTTATCCAAATTTGAGCTATTAGAAATGTATGGGGACCAGTAAGGAGAATTTATGTTTTGACTTTGGGTCTTAAGGGTAAAAAAATATATCATGATTCTGGTATTACAGTTGAAGCTCTTCTTGCGACTGGTCACTCTCGTAAGTAATCAGCTATTCCCATCGACCACCCCCACAAAACCCAGTTTACTAAAATTCTCGGAAGAACTCTGTTATTGAAAGCTCTGTAAGTGACCAGTGCTTGTTAAAACCACCGCTTTCAAATGCGCAAGTGGTCCTTTACAAGAGCTTCAACTCTACTCGGTTTTGTGTAAACCATTGCTCGATAGGTGTTTTGTTTTGATGCACATGTCTAGGTCATTTTCATGATGTTTGCATCATTTATTACAACTACGTACCAGAATCGACATCATCATGAAAATCGCTTATTGTTACAGTATGTCTCTTTTAATCTTTCTCATGTCATTCAGTGATCGCAAAACCAAGAAGTTACTCATAATTCAGACAGTGTGCATCTTTCTGGTTGCATTTTTCTTACTTTATGAATATTTTGTTTATCTTGATCATTATTTTTGTGCTATCACAATATTATTTGCCAGCTTACAAATCCACAGTTGTTTAAAAAATATTCTACTAGCTTTTTCTGAATTGTGAGAGTAATATTGTTAAACAGGATATCAACTTTGATAAATGACTGGTAAAAGAAATCAGTCATTCGTTTTATCAGGTTAGTAATTGTATAGTTTTCTCATAATGAGAACCTTTCTAACATTGTTTCATTGTTAGTGCCTTCAATGTCAAGACTAACCAAAACTAAAGAACAAAAAAAAATTTGTGGAACACTAAATAACAAAGATCACCATGAGAAAGTACTGCATGACATCTTTGATTAAAATGGTCACATTTTAGTTTTTATCCTTAGGCTTGAGCATTTCAACAACATAGCATGCCGAATTCGTCATTGATACCATCAGCCCTTTTTCGCGCCAGGGGATGCATAAGGCCTTTTTAGTTGATATATATGCTAAAAATCCAAATATTGGTAATCTAATATCCATTTTAACTTATTTAAAAGACAGTGAGTTTGTAACTTGATTTGATCAATAACTACTGGTAGCTATTGGAGTACTTTAAGAGACTGTAATTGGTATTGGTATGTAATTGAAATATGTAAATAACTAGACAGTAGTGTTTCAAGAGACTGACGCCTATGAAAAAGGGGTACACTGGTCTATAGGTATAAAAAGTGGGCTATAATTTACAGTAACATTCTTTTAAGATCTAATGCTGTGTTCAGGCTCAGCCAGGGGATGTGTATTGCACTAAAACATTTTTTTAAAAAAAAATGGAACACGTATCATCATCTTTAATTACATACCAATGAAATTAAAATGAAACCAAGAAACAAACATGCCCTTTTTGTAACGCCGGTTACTGTTGAGTAACAAAGATGTGGACCCATCGAGTTCAAGGGAATGTCCCCAAGATCTAAATTTTAACATCCTAAGGCCCTGGACAAACCAAATCACAAGTTAGAAACTGCTTATATGTAAAGACTTGCGTTCACTTTGATTGAGCTCAAATTTGTCTGCAAGTACATGCAAGATTACAGTGAAATAGTTTTTTGTAACTTGGGAACACCCTGAAACAAGGTTTGCAACAACTTGCATCTACTTGCAAGTCCTGTTGGTCACCTGAGGCAATTTTTCTCCTTGAGATGCAATGTTCAAAACTTGCGTCGACTTGCATTCCTGTTTACCCATGGCTTTACACCAGCTTGACCAAATCTTCCACCTGTGGGACATCAATTTAACAACCATGGGTTTAGACCAGCTTGACCAAATCCTTCACCTGTGGCACCTTCATTTATAACCATGGGTTTAGACCAGCTTGACCAAGTCTTCCACCTGTGGGACATTCATTTAATAACCACGGGTTTAGGCCAGCTTGACCAAATCCTCCACCTATGGGACATTCATTTAATAACCACGGGTTTAGACCAGCTTGACCAAATCCTCCACCTGTGGGACATTCATTTAATAACCATGGGTTTAGACCAGCTTGACCAAATCCTTCACCTGTGGGACATTCATTTAATAACCACGGGTTTAGGCCAGCTTGACCAAATCCTCCACCTGTGGGACATTCATTTAATAACCACGGGTTTAGGCCAGCTTGACCAAATCTTCCACCTGTGGGACATTCATTTAATAACCACGGGTTTAGGCCAGCTTGACCAAATCTTCCACCTGTGGGACATTCATTTAATAACCACGGGTTTAGGCCAGCTTGACCAAATCTTCCACCTGTGGGACATTCATTTAATAACCACGGGTTTAGGCCAGCTTGACCAAAACCTCCACCGGTGGGACATTCATTTAATAACCACGGGTTTAGGCCAGCTTGACCAAAACCTCCACCTGTGGGACATTCATTTAATAACCACGGGTTTAGGCCAGCTTGACCAAAACCTCCACCGGTGGGACATTCATTTGTCATTGGCAGACACACCTGGAGATGCTGAATGGGGACAGAAACCCTTGGGCAGTTAGCGGACACACCCAGTGAGTGAATTTGGGTGGTGAACAACTCACCCAGGGAACAAAGCCCCCAGACCCAGTAAGCTAAATATAAGGTTGGATAAGTGGCCCACCTAACGTGCTGCAGGCAATAAGTGGAAAGTGTGCTCCCAGGCCAGTAGTCAAGATTATTTATAAGGGGAGGGTAGGAGAGGAGAAAGAACAAACTTACAAGGGAAAACAAAAAGCGTGTCTAGCATGCTACTAGTACAAAGACTGGTGCATAAAAAAAATTCATGCAAGTACTGTTCATGCTTCAGATGGCTAAACTGATAACATTCGGATAAAGCACAAGTACACAATTGTAAGCGATCTAAGAACGATAAAGGGGGCTATGTCACCTTTTTTTTAGTATGACTTTGAAGAGCCAAAAAACATTAATATTTAATTATTTTGTTTCAATGCAAACCTACAAATAATGGTCCAGTTTTGTTAACAAACACTCAACCAGTGCACAGAAACTGGCATTCGTTATCTTTGATGGCCAGGATGGAAATGGATTGCAACTTGAAAAATTTGGCCAATTTTTTCAAGTTCCGTCAGTATGGTGGAAAAATCTCAAAAAAAAATTATTATTATGGTTTGTTCTTCCTTGAATAAATCACTTGATACTATCTTCTTGGTGTTTTAAGACCAATTAAACAGCGCCTCTGTGGCTGAGACATGTTGACAGTCAATAATGCTAAGCTCTTGTAGTTAACTATACTTTACAAGTAATTAAAGTGAACAGCAACGAATCGAATGACACTGAATCAGCTAACGGGAGGCTCCAAGTAGCCTATACTCATGGGCATGCATAACAAACTTTTGTGGTATGTTTTCAGTAAAAATAAAACAGAAATTCCAAAGAACTTCCATTTAGTGCAAAGACCGTACCAAATAAATATATACAGCTATTTCAATTAACGTTGTCGGATGAAAGCTCAAAGCCTACAAACCAAGACCGCAAGGTAGTATGGATAGTTGTAAACAGCCATTGTGGTAAATTCATGCATATAAATCCCACACTACCTTGCGGTCTTGGCTTTGAGCTTTTTTCATCCGACAACGTTAATTGAAATAGCTGTATATAAAAAACCAATGGGCTCCTGCATGCCAATGATAATTATGTAACTTTTCACCATGAGCATACAACGTCTACAAAACATTCTAAAAATCTAAACAATTGCCCGCAAGTTCTATACTGTAAAATAGAAACAACGAGCTCTCCCAGCAAGATCGAGATTTATTATATTTATTTTATGTTTGTTTTAATGTCTATCGGTAGACGTACTATTAGTTTTTTAGTTTTTCTTTCCGTTTCGGTGCACCACTGTTCTTTTCTCTATAAATTTCTTTCTCACAACATGTATTGTTTTCATTTTTCCTACTCTGAATATATTTACCGTATTGTAAGCGGAAACTGCAGGACCTTTGGGACATTGGGTCAAGAAGGAATTGCTACACAAAAAACCTAGTAGCCCGGCCTAGTAGATAGCCCATGGCTTTGACAATAGCTTCTGTAAATGTCAGGGGATTTAATACAGGACAACCTAAAACGAGGAGAGGTGTTTAACCGGCTTCGCCAGAAACACTTCTCTATATATATATATGCCGCAAGAAGTACATTGTACTGAAAATACCAATCATCGCTGGACTGCTGAATGGGGCTATCAAGCCATCTTTAGCACTTTTAAGAGCAACAAGTCAGGTGTGTGCATACTTTTTAATAACAACTTTAATCAACAGGTTGAAAGAGTCAATATCGATCCCTCGGCGGGATGCTTCATCGTATGCGATATAAAAGCTAATGCCTGTAACACTGGCTAATATCTATGCCCCAAACGAGGACAGCCCAGCTTTCTTCCATGATTTTTTTTATCATCTATCGGACTTCAAATGTGATGATATTATCATAGGAGGTGACTACAAGTCAACCTTGTGCTTGATTTAGAGACAGACAAGAGAGGGGGCAGATTCAAAACACATCAAAACAGTGCGAAAGTCCTTCCTAAGATTATTAGATGATTTTCATGAAGCATACGGCCTCAGACTAAACGACAAAAAGACCGAAGCACTCTGGATTGGAACAAACTGCGGTAAGGAAGGAATCGTACTTCCTGGAAGAAATTTTAAACGGCCCAAATTTAAGGTTAAAGCTTTAGGTGTTTGGTTCTCAATTGACCCAGAGACAGCCACAGATCTAAACTACCACGAAAAATTGAACAATGTTCGGAACATATTAAACGCCTGGAAATATCGTAGGCTAACTTTGGTTGGGAAAATCGCTGTTATTAAGAGCCTAGCCACCTCTCAGCTTGTATATGTGCTATCTCCTCTATGCACTTATGAAAAAGTTATCAAAGAAGTCAACATTTTTTTTTAATACTCTTTTCTCTGGAATAAAAAAGGAGACAAAATTAAACACAATGTAATGATTAACGATTACTCAAATGGAGGCCTTAAAATGATAGATATTCAATCTTTCAACAAATCCTTGAAAGCCGTGTGGATCAACTGAAAGTATCTAGACTCTGAAAACCAGGGAAAGTGGAAATTTTTTTCGATCTTGAAATAGAGAAAGGTGGGAGAAAAATTGCACTTACTAGT
Source organism: Cladopsammia gracilis (assembly GCA_022457155.1). NCBI lineage: Eukaryota > Metazoa > Cnidaria > Anthozoa > Scleractinia > Dendrophylliidae > Cladopsammia > Cladopsammia gracilis. The sequence continues at coordinate 279,838 of JAJGOT010000723.1, forward strand.
AATCTCAGCCAAAAGGACATCACAAAGACTATAGCGACCAAGAACTGCTTCATTAGAGAGGTACTTACAATAGGATAAACTTTGAGAAACAAATTACATCCGAAATGCAATTTCTTACTCAAAGTATATGGCATAACTCTCTTATAAGGATTGACAATTTTCCTGTTTTCTATCCCGACTGGTTCGACAAAGGTGTTACAAAAGTTAAATCTGAAAGATGACACAGATAACTTGCAACAAATTTCAGAATAAATTTAATCTCAAACTGGCGGTTTGCCCTTTAAAATACTATGGACTGCTTTCTGCACTAAAGTCTCTTTGGAGAACCTGCCAAAGCAACTCTAACAATAAGACTCTATATCAAAGCTTCTCTTCAAAGCTTTTGCAACCTCTTTCTGGAAGTCGGCTGGTGTGTAAGAAACTTTTATCCAGCAAATGCATCATTCCACCATCTCAAGACAAATGGCTTAAAGATTTAGCTGACAAATGCAATGACGAACAAATCGAATGGCACGAGGCCTATCAACTAGCTTCTAAATGTACCAAAAGCACGAAACTAATAGAATTTCAATTCAAATTTTTGCATAGGAGACTAGCAACTAATAATTTTCTGACAAAAATTGGAATAAAGAACTGTCCTAAGTGTACTTTTTGTGGACAGAATGAAGTAGAAACACTTCTCCACCTTTTCTGGTACTGTTCTAAAGTTTCAACCTTTTGGAATTCATTGACGTCAAAGATGGCCACTTATAATATTACACCTGAGCGTAATTCATTGCATATCTTAGTAGCACTTGGTCTGAGGCCTGATTCTTCAAAAAATCGACACCAGATAAATTTCTGCTGCCTTCTTGCGAGATATTACATTTGGATCTGTAAAAAAGGAGAATTCACCCCCAAGATAGAAGGCTTTATGAAATACCTTAAATCAGCATTTGAATCCACGTCCGCCGTCCCACCAAAGAAATCTGAGTGGAATCTCATTGCCGAAATGTTTTAAAGATACTAATAAACCTGCAAACCCTTGGCAACTTTGCTCATGTAGCACCTTCACAAGCCTTGCTGAACAGATTTCTTGCAGTTTTCCGCAAACACCCTATTTTTCTAATGACTTGCTGCAACTTTTACTTTTTTTGTCTTTTGTTTATAACACTCAAAGCACTGTTTTTGCTTTTCATTTCTTTACTTACTAGTTATTTTTAATATATATCCTAAACTGTAATCTAGTAATTATTTCAATAAAAAAATAGAAACAACGTTTACATTCACAGGAAGACTTCCACAGCAGTTTTCCCAATATATCGCAAAACGAATGTAATGTGCATGCATAACAAACATTCATTGTATATTTTAAAAAGAAGCTATATATGTGAAAGCAAACAAGATAAAAAGATGTCCGACATGGAGAAGAGTTACTCCTTTCATTCAGTCATCGTTCCTGCAAACCATGCTGTTACTATTGAAAGTTTTATAAAAGAAGGCTATAGCACAAGGAAGCCAAGTAACTGGACATTATAGAACAATCGTGACACAAAGAAAAACAAAAGGGCAAACTTTACCTCATGCCACTATGCGCATTCATTACATACAGTTGCAACACAAATGTTTTTCTGGTCGGACAACAGGATATCTTGGACAATTAAGCAGCATGATACACAAGCAAAACTCAAACGCAACTTTAATATCCACAAAAAAAATAGATCTCACAAAACTTTATTTCCGGCAGAAATATTTTCCAGAAAAATGTACTCTACTATAAATGTAAATGTCAAAGTGGGGAGGTACTCCCTTAGGTGACGAGGTATGGTTTTTGGCTCCTGCACTGAACAAGGTATATAATTTTATGTGGTTATTCATAACACAGTAATGGTTTATGCATTATAATTTTAAAATCGGAGACATTTGCTTAATTGCAATTTCCAATTACACACTTTAAAATTGTGTAAAACAAAACAGTGTAGAATTTTTCAGTTGTCCTAAACGGGTTCCTAAAACAGAGTATTCTCCCACACAGGCAAGGTATTTCAGTGTTTTTTTTTGTCCTAAACAGGGTCAGCAACACACCTATACCCAAACATGGGTCAAGTACCCAGCCCCCCCCCCCCCCCCTTCCCAGATAAATGGCCAAAACAGGATGCAAACGATGTCCATGTTAATTAAATAGTTATAATCATTAATTTACAACTACATATTATAATTCTCTTTATAGTAACAATAATTGGACATCATGGTGATAATTATTATCACCATGACGTCCTGGGGAATAGGGCTAGAATAATATTATAAACTAATTGATAATTTATCATAATTATAACTTATATCTATTATATCTCCAGAGGCAGTCTGGTTTGGTTTACCCTAAGTGTCAGAGGGTGTTCTCACTGGTCAACATATTATTTTACAGTGCTGTTAATAAAATATTCTTTGGCTTTTAGATCATCTTAAGGTGGCTCCCAACAGTTTCCAGCACTTTCCAAGACTTAGATTTTGATGGATCATTAAAACCACCTTTTATCAGTTGATGCTACAATCATGATATCAAACGAATGCCCAATGATTGGTGAACACGTTGTTATCACTTTTGTGACACAATATGTTACTATAGCAACAGTATTTAATAACGCAAAAATTACTCAGTGGACTCCATTTTCTATTGTCAAATTTTGATCAGCAGGATAAGATGCAACTTTTGGCAAAGTTTAAAAAAATTCTGCACATGGGGTTCAGAGCCACCTTAAAGGGACACTGTCCTGCCAAAATAACAAAACTTTGGTTACCTTTCCACGTTATATTGCTAAATACCACCATATGACAATCTTATTGGATACATGTAATCATAGTGCAAAACAGAAGCAGCAGTTTCGAGATAAAATTCAGGAATTGCAAAGATGGAAGTGGATTACAGTTCATCAAACTTCATGATTTCGTGACAGGTAGTCAAGAAATTAAAATTGCAATTCTTGTGGAATTTTGACTTTTTTAGCCATTATTTTATCTCTTTAATTAATATTTCTTTGCTTTGATCACTTTTAGTGATCTTTTCTTCCTATTTCAAGATAACAAAGGAAGCTTATAGCAAGCCCTACCCATAATCATGGAAACATAAATTGTGTAGTTCCAGAAAAAATCCATACCCACCCCATGGAAGGTCATTGGAAATTCCTAGGGGGAGGGGGGTCTTCAAAGCCAACATTTTAGAAGCAATGTATGAAGCTAAACTGGAATTTCCTGGGGGGATGGCACCACTGTCAATGTAAAGGGGCTTAATGGTCCAGTTTTGTTTCAAATTGTTCTAGTGCTCTAAGATTAAACATAAGTGTCTTAGGTTGCAGATGGCCAGGATGGAAATAGATTGCAACTTAAAAAAATTAAGCTATTTTTTTTTTCAAGTTTAGCATCTTGTGTCTTAGAAAATTCATGTAACTCTGATTACGATATATTCACTTCGAAAATTCACTTGATATCTTTTATTTAGTGTTCTATAAGCATATTTTTATGACTGACAAACTTAAGGTAATTAAGTTTTAATGTTGGGCAGGTTTGAACCATGAACATCAACATATCTCCATAACATTGCCCCTTTAACATATTTCTAATCATATTCTGCTCCAATTGTAATGCTGAGCTCTCCTGGGAGAATCTTGGTTGCATGATACCATTGGTTTGTGTCTACAATAACTGCAAGTAAACAATACAAACATTTAATTAATGCTCCACATAAGAACAATAGCAAAGTTCATTGTTCTGCGGCATTGGCTCTTCCCACATAGAATATCTTTGATTTCAAGAATAGAGGAGGAGCTGATGGTTAATGATTATATTTCATTATAAGAAAAAGAAAATCCATTTGCGTCAAATAAATTTTAGGAAATGTCCGTGCTTAACCAATCAGAATAGCAGAAGACAATAGCAAATAATTTTGCTTCTTTGATGAAACTCCCCAAATACAATATCTTTTAAATATTGCATGTTGTGCAATTGGGTCTCAAATTACTTGCAACCTTAAAAAAATTAGACAAAATGCACCTTGAACCTTAACTTTTTAGCAGTTTTTGAGTCTAGGCCAATGAGATCACTAGTTGTATCAATGAAAAAAGTTGACATTACATCGTGCATTGCCGTTCAGCGCTATCCTTCTTATGCGGATCATTACTTAATCACAAAGATTAAGTCTAATTAATTAAAGCACCTTAAAAAAGTTTAAAAAAGTCTTGAGACTAATAATTACCCAACCTCGTTCCCAGGGTCTCTCATCTTCCCGCCCCCTGGAGCAAGAGAAAAGAGACCCTGGTCAACTCTGGTCACGTGCGTCCCAAAATCTGGGATGTAACAAGTTAAAGATTTGAGGGAGGGGCGGCAAAGTGTGAGAGCAGAGCATTGCAAATCAAAACAAATCCGAAAAGCGTTTGGCAGCTTCCGATAAATGTGAAGCGGCGGTCATCCGCAGACTTCAAAACATATCCACATCGACTGGTTTTGAGAGTGCACAGTTGGGGAATTGTCACGGCGCTTGAAGATTTGTTGGCAATATTAAAAGCTAATTTTGGACTTGCTACACAATTACAGTCCAATTTTATTACTGGACGCCGCCACTAAGCTCGGTCTTGGCAGAAAATGCTTTTGATTTTATATGGCATTGTTCCGAACTGATATGAATTATCGCTACATACTATTTAGCAGGCCATCTTCAAGCTTCATTCGACAGGCACATTAAATTGTCGCCATCTGTTCTCGGACGATGGCGAAGTGGAAAAATACTTTGATATGCAGATCGACTCTACACTAAAGATAATGATAGCTATTATTCTTCGTAGGTGAGGCATGTTGTTTTGTTCAACATTTACCAGTTCCAGTCGTTTGAATGTCTATACAAGATCTTTACATTTCATTGTTTCATTATACGCTTGTAAAATTATTGAACGATAACCATTTTTATCGTTGCCCATAATTCATTCGCTTTTGTTTGAATCGTTTGATTGAACAGTTTCCGGACATCAACGGACCTCGTGCACAGCACGAGCCACTGTGAAGAAAACGAGACAAAGTTACAAACACCGTCGACCCTCCTTAGGAATATAATTGTCCAAGAGGCACGTCACCAGAGTTGACCAGGGTCTCTCTTCTCTCACTCCAGGGTGCGGAAAGATGAGAGACCCTGGGAACGAGGTTGATAATTACCTATACCATGGTTAAAATGATTCTGAAAACTATTGTGATATGTATCTGATAAATTTGCATGAATGTTTTAATAGCTATCTTATTGACCCTCGCTGGTACTTAATAACTATTGTTTATACACATACATGTAATTTGTATGTCATAATGTCATGCCATAACATGTCAGATTGTGGTACTGTACCCAGTTTGCAATGCTCTGGAATGATTTTCCACTGGGTTGGGGTGGGGAGGTGGGGCAACAGTTTCCTGGAATTACACATTTATAACAGAAAGTGAAGCAAACTTACAGACATCTCCCTTGTTTATAGTTGCCATCATGGAATGACAAACATCCTCACACTCCGGGGGAGGGATGAGGGTCCACACCTTTTTACCGGACAGCTGAGCTTGCCACGATGGACGGTCTACGCTATCAATCTAGAGAGAAAAAATAAACAGTGCTCATGTTAAAATAAAACCACAGCGACTGCTACTGCTTATATTATTATTATGATCAGACAGCCTAGCTAGCATTTTTGCTGGGATCAAGAAAACTGCCTGTTGCAATACTTGGGCTGTATCCCTGTCACTTTAATAAAGAAGTCCCCACCCCACCTTATGCGCTACCAATAATAATGTGGACAACAACTTTTGAACTGTGGATGTCAACAAAGGCGCTTTTACTGTTGTTGCAACTTACATGTATCTGCGCACCAGGTCCAGGTCCACCCATAAAAATCCAATCCTGCTCACTTGTCTCTGATTGGTTGGGCAAAAAATATGGTGTTTGGTAATGAGTACGCAATGCTTGTCTGATGGAAGGGTCACAGTTACTCCTGAAAACAATACGTTTGAAAAGAAATCTTAATCATTCCAGCCTGAACACTTGATCATGAGATGAATGTTTTCATTTCATTTTTTAATGTTTTATTATCTATTAATTTAATTAAACTTGAGGAGAGTCATAAGAAAAAAAACGACATACAAAACTTTGTCACCAATCCATCTATATCTTTTTGTAGTTTTCAGTAAGCTTATGTTTATTCCACTTAATTTCAATCCATTTCGTTTCACCACGCACGCAGCTGCATTAAATTGCTATCATAACTTGACAGCTGTGTTAACACACAACAGGAAAACCAAACAGCTAGAAATTTGACTTTTAAATTTCGGCTTCATTCATAATTGATATCTACTAATATCGAGTAAATACAAGAAAAATCCCTTTATCTTGAAAACGACGAAAGAAACTGGATGAAGTTTTGCCTAAATTTCACCAGCTGTTTCTTTATTATAACATTGTATTTTTATTCTTTTCTTTCCCCTATTTTTGTTTTTTAAATAAGCTTAAAGCTGAAGTTTTAAGCATAACTAACCATCCAAAATACCACGGTTCCTCTTTCCATTCCGATCTTTCTTTGGACATATTGAACGCTTCCTCGAGAGAAGTAAACTCAGTTCTGTATGGGAAGAATTGGCACTCGTCTTCATTCACTTGATATGCGTCTTTGTTTTCTTCGAAGAGGTCCTTAAAAAACGTAAAATTAAACCGCTCTGTGGCCGACCAGTTCTTTGCGGCGTCGATTATTACAACTGGTCTACCAGTGTAGGCATACTTGGTCGCAAATTCCTCCTTCGACAGGTTCGAAACCCGAGGTATTTCTGTTAATCCTTCGCACACAAGTGAGCAATTGGTTGGCTTTCGCGTTAGTTCGATAAAAATCTCGTTCACATTCAAAAGGCAAAGTTCTTCTTTCAATTTTAACCGCTCGATGACGTCAAAATAGTAGAAAGCCACAGACATAACAACAGGTAAGATCAGTAAAAATATCCAGAAACGTTTCGATTTTGTCTTGGAAGAAGAACTGGAGCGGTTTTTCACGACTTCTCGAAGGAACTCGCAGCGAATGCTCTCAAGAGATTCGCCACTCTTCAGCGATTTTTCTCGCAGGTCAGAAAATAGAACTGCAAGTTCATCGACGCTCTTTGAAGCGGCCATTACCAAAACAAACCAGCAAGAGCTCCTTCTTGGAGGGAGTCTGTTTAGACTGTATTTACCCAGATTTACCAATGCAGTGTTATCGCCACCGCGCCAGGATTTCCTTGTTCCCAGGACCCTAATGCAACAATCAATTGGAAACATCAACATCCCCCCCCCTACCCCACCCCAACCGGGCAATGCCCGCCGGCAGCTTTGAAGATCGACTGGTGGCCTCGACTGGTTCGAATTCCCGCCCCCTTAGCACTGGATTTTACTGTCAAATGCCCCTCCTAAGGAGAAAATGTTTTTAGTGAGAATACAAAATACACTTTGCATTTAGTTGTTCTGATTTATATTTATTCTAGCTGGTGTTTTCCTCGAGAATATACTCAATGGAACCGCGTATACTTTGCAACTGATATTTCACGGCACTCCTGTGGACACCATGCTGAAACGAATTTTGTTATTGTTTGGGGGTTGACTTTTCGATAATTTTTTTGAATTAAGTAATTCCTCGTGTGATCAACAAATGTTGCAAAAATATTTAGCAAAGTGGTTGATTCATTTTTGGTGGAGCTGTTGGGTTTTGAACAAATCGTTTGCAACAGTCATTCCACGAGGTGTAAAATTATTATTCTAAACGCGTTTTATAGCAACTGACAAATGTTTCCTTAATGAATTTTTTGTTTGAGAGAGGTTGTTGTTCATTTTACAGTGTTTTTCCTTTCAATCAATGGCCGTTTAAGATCTGCGGACATTTAATAGACTGGTAATCACAGTCAGCCACCTTGACTGCGAAATCTAGAACGCGTTGAGCGGCATTTGAAGCTATATTTTAAAAATCTACGATTTATAAATATTTTACATATTTAACTATTCATATAAACCTTCAAAAACACTGCAAAGCCAGGGCCGTAGCCAGTATGAGACAAATCGAGGTACTTGCCTCAGTCATGATCCCAGTGTTTTGTTTAAACGTAGTCATCATAAAGACCCTAAATAGCTAGGCGGGGAATTTAACCATCGATATTGCCTCAGTCCTTATTTTTTTATGGCTACGACCCTGAAAGCTTTGTCAACCCCTATTTCACTAGCCATTCACTAACAAAAACGTGCGTTTGATAGGCGCCGGCCAAAAAAGATTTATTGAACACTTCCGGTTCAAATTCCCCACCCCAACCAGGCAAAGTCAAATTCCCCACCCCCGGGATGTCCTTTCACATCAAATTCCCTACTTCCCGGGCACAGAAAATGTTCAAATGCCCGGGGCATGCCCGGTGGGGATGTTGATGTTTCGAATTGATCGGCGCATAACGCTCTTCCCAGTCACGTTACTGCACACAAGAACGATGAGAGGAGCGATAGAATTTCTCAAAACTTGTTAGGTGATGGGGGGGGGGGGGGGGGGGGGGTGATGGAGGATAAAATGGCTTCTATTCGTAAGTACAGATGTGTAGATCTATTACAACTGTATTTGAATTCCCCTACCACACCAGTTCTCAATTCTCCAGTTTACGCGAAAGAGTGTTACGTTTTCTGCATTCGCATCCGGATTGAGAGACGTGTCGTTTGACACGATTTTTCGGTGTTCTGTTCATTCACCATTTGAGAGATACATTTACATATCAATGTAGTTTTAAATCGCTGAAATGTGGCGTCACAAACTAATGCATTAAATGAAAAGCTTTTCCGACAGACCTTTATCTTAATGGAACCAATGTTATTAAAAAAACATCTGGGACTCTGCATGCTGTCATGTTAGGGTTTATTGTAGCCGATTTCACTGCAGTGTACAGAGTGGGATTTTTCAAACATGATTCGTTGGTTGTGATTCGCACAATATGACACAAAGATGGAGAGATTTGTCCACAAAATGAACTCAAAGAGTAAATACTTACTTCTGGAAATTGATACACCCACCGGCAAAGAAAAAGATCTGCGTCCAAGACACGAATCAAGGCTGGCGAATCATGTTTGTAAAAAAAATACTGTTCTGGGCACTGCACTGAGATCTTAATGGATTTTTTTTATATTTCAGGAAGTCAGTATTTACTCAGTGAACTCAGTTTTTTTGTGAATTTCCTCTCATAATTGTCTGATCGTGGGCGGACCATGACGGTGAATTATGTTTGAAAAATCCGTATCTCAATATTCACACAATGATGTCGACTGTAAATGGCTTTCTTTCACTGATCACAATATGCCAAATCGCTTTCTTTATTATGTAAAATGGATTGAAAAGATTTATGTTCTATACTCTAACCTTGACACCTAGAAAAGACTATGAAAAGAAACAAAAGAGACAATAAAATGGTTTAGGAAACACATAAGAATAACTATGTTGGAGTTCACTTTCAAGCCAAGACTACTGTACATCTGATATTTACCAATAAAACATTTAGGTAGGGACTAAGTATTCCGCTCATATTCAGTACCTTTGAAGTGTATATTAAATGCCGCGAAAATGCGATTTCGGGGCTAAAGACTGACCAAAATAAAAATGCTGAACAGGATGCAAATCAGATGAGGAAAACAGCAGGATAAAATTGAACATTAGACATTGCTCTTTGATTGTATTTAGTCTGATCTTTTTCTTTTCTTTTTTTTTTCAATGAGTTACTGATGGTGATACCGTGGAGTTTGTTCTCTGTAATCATACCGCCACAGTTAAAGTTACGTTAAGAGCGAAATAGACCATTTTCAATATATATCAAAATTTTAACAACTTGACTCCTAGGCCAGACTTAAGCTGGATTTCCACTGTCGAGTACTAATTTTTACGTGCGTTTAATTTAATACGCGTAAAAAGTTGAGCCGCGCTCAACTTTTTACTTTTGCGCAAGCTGTTCATACGTCGTGTTTTTATACGCACGTAAAACGTACGCGGGGATAAAAATTACGCGACAGTGGAAATCCAACTTTAGGGGAATAAAACAAAATAATTGTTTTTATTTTTTTTTTCATCACTGAATCTCTATAATTTTTTTTGCCAAGTAAGAATATTAATATATCACAAGAGCTAAGGGACCCTAAGAGGGAAATTTATATGCGCATTTCAAACGCCGAAAAATATTCTTATACATGGGATCATGCATCGCTTTCACCACACGCCTTTAACATATGTGAAAGGTGGCAAAAGGCCGTTTTTGCCAAATCTTTGACACGGTGGCAAAGACCGTCTTTGATTTAAGTCAAAGGTAGCACACTTTTGACGCTTATCAAAGGTAAAGTGAAAGTGCTGTCAAATGTTGCTTTCACTTGTGCAAAGGTATCTTTGATCCGCCTCTGACTTGACGCGCGTCAAAGGTGTATCAAAAGCAACGCCAAAAGTGTTATAGATCAGTTTCCAATTGAAGCCCCGTCCACACTAATGCGTTTTCGTTTGAAAACGCATACTTTTTTATCCGTTTTTACCGATCGTCCACACTAAAACGATCAAAAACGGAGATGTTTATCTATGAAAACGGAGGTTGAAAACGCAGGTGTATCGTTTTGGTGTGCGGACGGCAAAAACGGAACTTTCCAAAAACGCTAACGTCACAACGTAGTAGCGTAGTGTCGCTGACGCTATTGGAGCATGCGTATTAAACAGAAAAAAGTCCGAGCAGAGCCTGGTGATGAAAACGCATCTTTGGATCATCGTTTTTCAGCCCGTAGTGTGGACGGTCAAAAATGATACGAAAACGCTAGTGTAGACACAGATCTTTTTATCCGTTTTCGTAAACCAAAACCAAAGTAATTACTCTGACCAATCACAGCAGTCGTAAACAATCCAATGAACCAATCAGAGCTCGAAGCAATTACATGTCGGCGGCGCCAAGCGCGGGAAAACGCGTGCGAGCAAGTCACAATTGGTTTTGGTTTTACTTCTGATTGGTCGAGAAAGTGGCGCGAGATTTTTTTTTCACATAGCGTAGCAATGCAAAACCAAAGCGATTGTGTAATTACTTTCGACACTCGATTGAAAACTGCTCTAAAAACTTTGATCATATCGGATGCCTGTGTCGTGCAACTTTGCTACGCCTTTGATGGAGATCAAACGTGATCAAAGCCTGACTTTTGGCCCATCATTTGATAACGTTGCGTGTGGAACTTTATAAATGTTTATAAACAGAAACTCGATACAAAAAATAAATAGAAAAGAAACATTTCTGACGAACAAAAAAGCTTTTTATTTGCTGTTTTTACTTTGGCAACTTCTCAGATTCTCGACTTTGACAATTGCGTTTGGAGGTTTCTTGGTTCCCCTGACATTGTCTGAGTCACCTCGTTTCTTTTCTTATGCAGCAAGGCACAGGGATACCAAGACTGAACCAAGCTTAGCTGATAACCAAGTTTGGAGCGAGCCAATCATAGCACATGGTTGCTCATACATAGAAATCCCACCTTTTTTCTCAGCCCGTAAAATGTAAAAAGCTTGGTCGTTTTCGTCAACGACCAACCGTCCCCCAACCCTTAATGTCTTTATAAATCGATCACGTTACTGTTACGACCGCTTAATATGCACAAAGAGACCGCGTTTCAATTGAGTGTCGAAAGTAATTTTGCAGTTGCTTTGGTTTTGCATTGCTACGCTTTGTGGTTGGCTAAAAATTCTTGCGCCACTTCATTAACCAATCAGAAGTAAAACCAAAACCAATAGTGTTTTGTTTGCACGCGTTTTCCCGCGCTTGGCGCCGGCTACTTGTATTTGCTTCGAGTTCTGATTGGTTCATCGGATTGTCTGCGAGTTCTGTGATTGGTCACAGTAATTGCTTTGGTTTTAGTATTACCACACTCAATTGAAAACCGCTCTATCAACCAATCAAAACAGTAGCCACGTGCCTCTTTAGAACCTCTAATTTCATTGGACCTGGTTATCACGCATATGTATTGTTTTCAGGGATAGGGTCCATTGTTCTGTTGTTTGTTCTATTGTTTTCTCAGCCAATCTTGTGAGGCGTTCTGAGAGGTGCGTACCGCCTCAATCAAAAGAAAAACCAAAACTAATCGTGCTTTACTCGCACACGTTTTTGTGTATTGCTTCGGGTTCTGATTGGTTCACTGGATTGTCTGTGTCTGTTCTGATTGGCTCATTGGATTGTTTGTGTCTGTTCTGATTGGTTCATTGGATTGTCTTCGTTTCTTGTGATTGGCCAGAGTAATTACTTTGGTTTTGGTTTTACGACATAAAAATTAAAAACAATAAAACATCTCGATTGCAAATCTTGTGATTTACATTATGAAGTAACTGGCATCTCCCTCTTTGTAATTGATTAGAATGGCTCAATTAATAGTGTCTTGCGGGGATTGTACCATAATGTTGCCCCAATTCCTAAATATGACCGTACTTTTATGGTCATCGTCAGTGGTCATATTAACAGGGTTTTATTGTGTCCAGGGGGGTTGTCTGTGTCTTGGGGGGGGGGGGGCATGACGAGTTTCTAGGGGGTCCGGGATGTTTTGAAAATATAGGGTCTCTGAAATAGCATTTCCAGCCTTCTGAGGGTAGTTTCGAGCAAGTTTAAACGGCTTTGAACTAACAAAAAAAAATTTGTGGCCTAAACGCAGGACATTTGAGGGGCTGTAGACTTTCTAGGCTTTCACCGGAATGGATGCTCAGTTAGAATGTCGTTTTGTAACTGGTTTGTGTTAGTGATGTATTAGATGTGTGTACATCGAAACCAGGTTATAATGTTAATAAAAGCTTTTATAGCTCAATGGTTATATTTATGCAGATGAAAGACAAGTTTTTGTATATGCGTAAAGCACCGTTTCTTTCAGTTGAGCTAGCACTTCGATGTTTTACCAACAATTATAGATATTTCAGATAAAAATTTGGAACAACAACAACAAAATTAGGTTTAATCAAGCTTCCTTACAATACACGTTGTTAGTTAACAAGTTTAAGTTGTACTTTCATCACACAGGACCGTGAACGTCCTCAAATTATTCATGCTTAAATAATTTCATAAAATGAAATGGCGGACAGAAGCTGGAAATATCCCATGAAAATGAACAACAACTATTCAAACAAGATCTACTGTTCAACCCCGGCGTGTTCATCTTTGCACTAAAGGCAAAACCATGGATCAGATATTTAAACATAGTTGTACTCATTCACTGAACAGGTTTGTACAAGTTATGCAACTTGTCATCAGTGCATGGATAAATGAACTTACTACGTAGACCCCACGGACACTAACAGTTCTTTGGCTAACTGAATGTTTGAGTTGGCTTCGACGGAAAAGACAACTTTCAAAATTATTGGGGGGCCCGGACCCAACCCCCCCCCCCCCTCCCCCCCTCCCCATGCTACGGCCCTGTTATAAGCGGCTTTATTCAGTGATGGTGATATGTTAAATCTTTATCAGTATGTTAAACTAGAGCTATTACATCAGTCGTATTCCGCTCCAATCGTGATGCTTAGTTCTCCAGTTGGAACAACCTTCGTGGAGTGGTACCATTGGTTGGTGTCCAGTACAACTGCAAATAGAAAGATAAATAAATAAATAAATAAATAAATAAAATAATCACATTGTTGCGAGGGACGAAATCGTTCATCATTGAAAACATACAACAATAAAATACAAAAATAAAAAAAAAACAGAACAATGATTATGGTTAAAACTGGACAAGATTAAGTGGATTGCGCACATCATAACAATTGGCGATGTCCAACATAAATCTTGTTTGGGCCAATTGGCATAAACATTGGCTTGTAAAGTCCCAGCTAAAAGTGCCAACATGTTGCCAACATTTGTTGGACGCCTGGCTAAACGTTAACCGCGGTCAAACGAGAGAAATTGCAAAAGTTAAGCAAAGTACTTAAAAGTTAAGGTTGTCATTTTCACTGTTTAAAGTTTAATATATTGCCAATACACTGTCAATTTACCAAACGTTTTGAAAGTTTACTAAAAATGATTTAAGCGTTTAAAAACTGTGAACTGCAGACTGATTGTCGGCGCCATTTGCCAACAAATTTTTGATCAGGCGCAAATAGTTTTGGTCAGTTTTCAACGGCAAAAAGCTCATCATTTTGAGAAAAATTAAAAGATAGTAACGTCAACTAATTTTTTATACATCCTTGCCCATATTTCCATTTAATATTAAATAAAATCCCACTAAATACAAAACGAAAAACGCCTCGGACGACCGCAGTGGAGGCTGAACATCCCATCATTGTTATCCAACATTTGTTGGACGCGTGGCTGAAGAATGATTGGCTGTCGCAAGCGTTGTAATGTGTTGTAAAGCCGGCTAAAACGTTCAAACATTGTTGCGCCCAACAAAATGTCGGGTAAAATGTTTGATCGAAAACAAAACATTTATCCGACAAAATGTGTTTGTCAAATATGATCTAACTTGGGTGCTAAACGTTATAACATCGTTGAACAAACAAATGTTGTGCAACACTGATGCTAGAACGTTTAGCCGGGGCTTTATACGCTCACTAATTGCATCGTGGCTGGTTAAAGGGAAAATTCAAGGCAATAACAGCAGCAACAAAAACAAAAAGTCACACAGGAAAAAATAAGATCAATACTCTAGCAGAAAAAAGAACTTACTGATGTCTCCCTTATTCATTGTGACTTTCATTGACCGGCAGACGTGTTCACATTCCGGGGGAGGGATGATTGTCCATATTTTCTGACCTGATATCTGAGCCTGCCATGATGGACGTTGTACCATGTCAAGCTATAATTGTGAAGGAAAACGTCGCTTACAGTTAGTGTACGTATAATCAATGGATACTCTCAGCCGGACACCGCAGCGAGTTGGTCTCTGCCGCACATTTTTTTCACTGTAACTAAAACGGACACCGTTCTGCTCCCAATTGTGTCTGTCAAAGAGGGAGTTGGTAATACGATTGTCTCATTGTATCTTTAAATTGAGTGTCGAAAGAAGTTTCGCAATTGCTTTCCGGGGGTTTGCATTGCTAAAAATCTCGCGCCACTTAATCAACTTATCAGAAGTAAAACCAAAACTAATCGTAACTTACTCATACGTGGTTTTCCACGCTTACCCACCGGCTACAGTATTTGCTTCCAGTTCCAATTGGTTTACATTTATATGGTGTAAACTGTCAGTACACTGCGAAAAACGTATTATTGGCTACGTGTTCAGATATCAATTGGGTATTTTAGTTTTTATTGTCCAAAGCTTTTTTTCCTCAACGATGGCTGCTGATTTAGTGAAATGGTTGTGCACATATCAGACATATCAGCCGTTTTAACTAAAAATGGTTGATCCTTAATTTTGTTTTTCCTGGGTGTTAAGTGGTCCTACTTGAACAATTTTCCACGAGTTCAAATCTGACTTTGGTCCCAGTAAAAACAACATAACTTGTACAAACAAAACGTAAGCTTGCCAATCACATTAACCCGAGTATCACCACCTCCCTCCCTCCCCCAATTTAACCCCACTCCCCCACCCCTCCTTAACCTCTCTCCCACCAGGTTCTACTCACATGTATAGGCGCGCCAGGTCCAGGCCCTCCCATGAATATCCAGTCCTGATCACCTGTTTCTGCGTCATCTGGTATGAAGGCAGGTTTGCTGTAGTACTTGCGCAACTTTTCACGGACGACGGGATCGCAGTTGCTCCTGAAATAAATATGTTGAGAAGCTAAATTATTGTTTAGTTACTTTATTATTAATTGCTTAATTATCGAAAAGTCGATAATAAAAAAATTGTTTAAATTTGTTCGTGAGGTACAATCTGTTAATTGTGTTATGCTTTGTTCACAGTAGGGTGAAACACGTTTAGTCTGATCACGAATGAAACAAGTTTCACTGTGAAATTTGTTTACATCAAGCGGCACATTGCACGAATCATGATCAAAACACGTTTATTCTGAGCATGATTGAAACAACGTTACATGCAATTCATGCAACTGCAAGTTTGAGCTCTGTTTTATTTTCGGTTCATGTGTAATTATAAAGATTTCATGCGAGCTTTATTATCATATTATTGTTTTGTTAAACAACATAAATTATAGAAGCAGGTGTGAAACGTGTTTTGAAATTAACAAACTAATGTGAACAATGCCGTTACAAACATGCAGAACATGTTTACGGTGACGTGTTTCATTGAAACATATTTACTCTGAACATGTTTTGGTGCTGATGTGATCACAGCATTATTCTCAGATCCTTTGCAAATGTTCTTTGTTGTGATAATCGAGGAAGTTGATTGTTCCCGATATTTTTTGTCCTACGCTGTTTGAATACGAATGGTTTGCACCAAGGCACCAATATATCAAAATCAATACCTGAATAGATATTGCTTAACACTGATCATTATTCTGAAAACGCAGAAATATTGGTTTTCTTGACATAAATCGCTGAATCATGCGAAGACCATCAGAAATATTTTCGACTTGAAACTTTTAATGAAAACCGATGCCATTGATAACCACAATATATGAAAATAAATGCTTTTTAGAATCAGCAGTTTAAGATTGATAAGTTTCGTGACCGAAAAGTCTGATTCCGACAGTTAGACGACATTAACACTGAATGCAAGCACTAGTTGAAAGTTCCTGAAACAGTTTTTTTTTTCAGTAATTTTTTTTATTTTTTACAGCATCTTGCTAGTAATCTACAACACTTTACACGTTTACGTTACATTACATTAAACTACTTTGCATTTCACTACATCACTAGTATAACCGAAAGTTAATTAAGTTACAGAAAACAAACTTCAGTTTGCAGGTTTCCATTATTTCTTCAGTTTCAGAACCTGTTTTGCTACAGTTGTATTTGCATGAACAAAATAGTTTTTCTCAGCTTTTAACCCCAACGTCAAATTCTTTTTACCATGATCTTCGTAGATTTCTTTTGGTAGTAGTAAATTGTGTATCCTGGGTGCCCGGGGGGGGGGGGGGGGGGACTGTTGTCAATTTAGGACAGGTGTGTGCCGCGAAAGGTCTTGAACCCTAACCCTATTTAAGTGTAGAAAATCCAAAATTGACAGCCTATTTAAGCAGTTTAAACAGGTCATTTTTGTTTATTTTCTGTACATTAAAAGATTAGCGTCAGGCATAGAATACTAGACTGAACCTAGTTTCATTAATACGCCATCATTACCATATCTTTTTCTTTTAGCTGAGTGTTTAGGTACTGTAATTTAGCTAATATAATTTAAAGGAACCCTAACCAAGGATCACAATACCAAAAATGATACCCTATTTAAGGAGTGAGAACCTCAAAAAACCATACCCTATCGGACATATGGAAGTGCCCCCCCCCCCCCCCCCCCCCCCAAACCCGGCCTGTGAGCGGTTTATTTAGAAAACGGACCTCTGGAGCCAGGGTGTATACTGTGAGAATTAGTTCTTCAGCAACACTCTTGATCAGTTTTGAGTGAAACATAGCTTGTCTTCTAAAATGTTACTTTTATATTCATAGTCTGATTTATTTCTCATTCCCCTAACCACATCTTCTAATAAGCTCATTCCCATATAAGTATTATATTACTCTTTGTTCACATTGCTTTATGTCTAAAATTATTTTTTGTGACATAGAAAGATATATATATATATACTAACAAAAATATAGCCACACTAGTAGTGATCGATATTGGTTTCAGTTGATAATGACGCAACTAGGCATGGTTACAAATAATGTGTAAAACACTTTTAAGCCAGTATTAAAACTCAAATACCAAAAATATTTTGAAAGATTTGTTAATCTTGTATTTAACTAGATATATCTGACTGATTGTACTCAATCAACGTTCGTTTACTGAGGTTTACTGCTCCTGTCTTAACTGTACTTTCTTTGAACCTTCTCTTTTTGTTTGTTTTCTCTGTGTTGTAATTTAGTTATTGTATTGTATTGTTAATTAAAAAAAAAAGTATTAAAACTCTCAGATGGTTAACTTTCGAGTCTGTTTTTCACCACTCAAACGAAAGCCATGGAGCTTTAAATTTGCTAATGGCAATAGTTTTCTTCTATCATGGTATTTATTATGCTTTACAAGGTGCTTCTTACATGTGAGTCTGTGAATAAAATCTAAAGAACAACGAGGCATTTAAATGACAAAACCACCTAATCGCATGCTGAGCATTTCCACCATGTGTGGTGCTGTTGGGGCTGTTTATTCCTAACTGCTTTTTCCAAAGAAAATTTAGGACCCGGGGGGAGGGAGACTCCCGTCATGATAAATTGACGAGAATGATCGTCCTACATTTTAAGGGTAAAATTCGTGGTTTGGTACCACTAAGGGTGTTTGAATCGAAAATAACTCTAAGAGTTATTCTGATACCGTTTAGGGTATTAATATGGAAAAATAGGCTGGCCCGGGTTCCCTTCAAAATTTCCCCGTCAATTTTATTTGAAAGTCCCCCCCCCCCCCCCCAGAATTTCAGACAGACTTTCACCGTGTTGTTGACCATTCTTTGCTTGAGAGTGTATGGGTAACATTGCTTTGATTTCACAGTGGTGAATCCAGACTTCTAAGTGGGGGATGGGGGGAGGGAGGGGGAAGGGGTGCACCGGAGGTGAATAATGGATGGGGTGACTGAGAATGTTAGAGACTGAAAATATTTTTGGACCTTCGGACCTTTTGAAACATTAGGGGGATGGAGGGGGGACGGACCCCTCCTCAAGGTCCGCCTAATATTCCTTATGGGCAGTTTAAGTCTTACTTACCAGCCAATGTACCACGGTTTTCCCTTCCACTCGGCCCTTTTCTTCGGCATTTTCAAAGCTTGAGCAAGAGAATGAAAACCGGATTTGTAA
Source organism: Cladopsammia gracilis (assembly GCA_022457155.1). NCBI lineage: Eukaryota > Metazoa > Cnidaria > Anthozoa > Scleractinia > Dendrophylliidae > Cladopsammia > Cladopsammia gracilis. Next base: position 298,702 of record JAJGOT010000723.1, read on the forward strand.
GGGAAAAATATGCAGCCATCTTCATAATTCTCGTGAGCGGCTTCCATGTTATTAGCATAAAGACGCTTAAAAAACTGAAAGCTGAACTTGCCCACAGCAGACCAGTTCTGTGCGGCGTCGGTGATAACCACAGGGTGACCACTGTAGGCGTACTTGGCGATGAAATCTTCCTTCGAGAGATTTGAAACTCGTGGAACCTCATTCACGCCCTTGCACATCAAGGAACATTCGCTGGGTTTGCGCGATATCTCATTCCAATACACTATTTCGGTATCAACAAGACATCGGGTGGTGCTGTCTGTATCCATATACGTCCAACCCAAGAAAACGGCGACAGTAGGCAAAATTATAAACCAAAGAACCTTGTTCCAGCTGAAGTTGAAACTGCTTGACGTATTTGCTCGAGGTACGCTGTATACCTCTCGCAAGAACTCCCATCGGACGTTTTCGACTTTTTCGCCGGCTTTTATTGACTTCTCTCTAAGGCTAGAGAAAAGGGAGGCTAATTCGTCGAGTTTTTTCGAGGTTTTAAACTTCATAATCGGTTTCAAAGCGCTCACGTTCGACTACCGTCGCTTTACTTGTTGTGGACTTGAATCATGACTGATATTATGTGAAATATGGGTACCCGTGTGAATCGAAGGCAATATAAGTCTACTACCCGAAATAGTTCAGCTCTTAACAACGCAAATTGTATTTCTTAAGTGTTTTTTCGCTGTCATTGTATAATACTGAGAACGGTGTGAAAGAGAACCTATCTACCTATATTCCACTAGTAAGGCACTATTCGATAATATAAACTTGGAATTTCTCTTACTCATCCAAATGTATAATTCTTTGCTATTTCGTTTACCTGCACAACAGGCAAAACGATCTCAAGCGTAAAATTCCATTTCCTGACAGGCACTAAACTCCGACGATAAAGGAAGTTACGTATATTGATCAATATGTTTTTCTCTTATAAAAGGAAACAGGCATGTGGCCACAACAGAAAGGAAACAACAATAGGGGTTATACAGTAAACTAAGAAAACATTACTTTGCCGCTAATGCTAACACTAAACGTCAGAGGCTTAGGGTTATAAGCTCCTGTAAACGTATAAAACTTATAAACATAAACTTATTTCGCCATTTTCCGCCATACTAGCCTTGATTTAGAATTTTTTTAAACCGCGAGTGACGTCTAGTACAAGCATGCCTTTTTAAGGATATCCGCAAAGAAAAGGACCACGAAATTTATCGTAGTGTTAAGTGGTTCTCTGCAGTTTTTTAATTTGTGACACTAAAGCTTGTAGTTTTATCTTGGAACATATCTACAGTAAACTCTCTTAATTAAGGCGGACACTCCTGTAAGGCGGACACCCCTGTAAGGCAGACACCCCTGTAAGGCGGACATCCCTGTAAGGCAGACACCCCTGTAAGGCAGACACCCCTATAAGGCGGACACCCTTGTAAGGCAGACACCCCTGTAAGGCAGACACCCCTGTAAGGCGGACACTCCTGTAAGGCGGACACCCCTGTAAGGCAGACACCCCTGTAAGGCGGACACCCCTGTAAGGCGGACACCCCTGTAAGGCAGACACCCCTGTAAGGCAGACACCCCTGTAAGGCGGACACTCCTGTAAGGCAGACACCCCTGTAAAGCGGACACCCCTGTAAGGTGGACACCTCTCTTAAGACGGACATTAATTATTGGCTGGTTCTGGAACGTGTGCGTATGCATGAAGTTTGATATTTGTTTCTGGTGATGCCGGCTAAAAATAAATTATATTCATAATCTATTGCGTATTCCAAGCCGTGCGATCATGACGAACATCCGGGTGCGTATGTTCGGTCGATATTATTGAGTTATTCAGAAATAAACGCTTGTTTATCCACACAGGAGGCCCAAGTTCACAACAGGAGTCCTCAACGACAGAAAATATAAAAATTTGTATGGGATTTTATCGGGAGTTTGATAAAATATCAAAATTGTAAATAAACATCCATTAAAGTGTTCATTCCTCAAGAAAGCCATCAAAAAACAACAGATAGACATCATTTAATGAGGTATGAACACTTTTTTAACTATAAAATCACATACAAATCCAGCCTTATATCTTTGTCGTTGAGGACTCCTGTTGTGAGCCTGGGTCGCTGTGGCTTATCCTGTAAAAACCACAGGGAGCCCGCACAAACTGAGACAGTCTCTCTACTATACGCTCTGGTAAACGTCCAATGCAAAACCCTTGAAATCGCTTAAATTCGCAGTTTTCAGCTACAAGAACGACAACACACAGCATTTCAGGTAAAAATACGTTTATTTTGATCTTATATATGAATATTCATCACAGAATATTACGATAAGTGAACCATTTCGATATCCCCATACATTTCAGTCAAACAGTTTGTGTGGGAGCCCAGTGGTAAAAGCAGATGCATGTGATGACTACAAGCATGCACAGACAGTGTGGAAGGCGTTTGGTTCCAAGAATCTCGGAGATTACCACGACCTCTACCTCAAAACAGACGTGATGCTTCTAGCCGATGTCTTTGAGAACTTCAGAGCAACCTGCATGAAGCACTACGGCCTTGACCCTGCTCGCTACTACACACGCCCTGGTCTACGCTGGGATGCTCTCCTTAAATACACAGGCACAAGTCTGGAGCTATTCACAGAAAAAGATGAGAACATGCACCTTTTCGTGAAAAAGGGCATGCGTGGTGGTATTTCCATGGAGAGCAGGCGCTACTGCAAGGCAAACAACTCCTATCTTGAGAACTACGACCCAGACAAGGAAACAAGCTACATCATGTATCTGGACCAAACAACCTCTACGGCTGGGCGATGAGCCAGCATCTCCCAGTTGGCAGCTTTGCTTGGTGTAGAAAGATGCCGACAGAAGACCAAATCAGGAAGTGGTCCCCAACCAGGAAATGAGGTTTCATCTTGGAGGTGGATCTGGAATATCCAGAGGAGACTCAGTTGCACGGCGAGCACAATGCCTATCCTCTAACACCAGAAAAGCAAAGAGTAGAGAAGGCATGGATGTCCGACTACCAAAGAGCATCAATAGAAGGTCAAGCCGAGAACAAGAACGAGAAGCTGCTCCTAACACTCAAGGACAAAAGCAAGTACATCCTGCACTACAGGAATCTGAAACAATACCTTAAGAATGAAGCTGAAAAAGATCCACAATGCCCTAAAATTTGAGCAGAAGGCTTGGATGGAGCCATACATCAGACTTTGAGAAGAACTTCTTCAAGCTGATGAACAACTTGGTCTTCGGTAAGACTATGAAGAACCTAAGAAACCGCACAGACGTGAGATTGGTTCGTTCAGATGTGGTACATAAGATACGAAAGCTTATCTCAAACCCGCTCTACGCCAGAGCAACAGTCTTTGACGAAAACCTTTCCGCATTCCAGATGCACAAGGAAAGAATCTACACTGGCATGTGCATACTGGATTTAAGCAAAACCCTTATGTACAACTTCTACTATAACCGTCTCAAGCTAAAGTATGGCGAGCGCTGTGAGCTGCTCTAGACAGACACAGACAGCCTGCTCCTTGAGATCAGAACAGAAGATGTTTACAAAGACATGAAAGGTCGCTTGCATGACTACTACGACACAAGCGACTTTCCCAAAGACCACTTCCTTCACAGCCAAGAAAACAAGAAGGTCATAGGAAAGATGAAGGATGAGTGCGCTGGTACCCCAATTTCAGAGCTTCTCTGCTTGCGCTCAAAGATGTACTCAATCATCCAAGGGAACGCAAAAAAAAAACATCAAAAAAGCCAAGGGCACGACAAAGGTGGTTACAAGCAAGGAGATGAGACACAACGACTACAAGGCAGCTCTCTTTGACAAGGTTACCTTCAGACATGGCATGAACATGCTGTGCAGTGAGTGTCGTAAGATCTATGGCCTGCACGTGAACAAGATTTCACTCTCGCCCTTTGACTCAAAGCGCTGAATTGCTGATGACGGAATCCACACGCTAGCCTATGGTCACAAAGATATCAGCCAGCAAGAGTAGCAGGTGGTAGCTGCGTATCAGGTGGCACAACAAGCAGCTCATTACGGACGAAGCCGCGCTTGGGTCCGTCATAAAGATAGTACAGGATTGACTCTCCAGGCTTTGTAACAGTTCTTTATACATTTAGGACCCTCAAAGACCATATGGGGTCTGTAGCTCGCCTGCTCCCACCCTCCAATTCTCCAGGTTGGTTTAAGTATCTGACATTTACACGTGGTGGTAGCTTTTCTTTGTTCACTCCAACAGGCCTAGAATATGTGGTCGAAGGCTTGGCAGGAAATGCCTTCTTTTTTATTGCTTCAGCTGGTTTCTTGCCAATCAATCTGGTTACTTCAGTGTTCAGCGCATTGACAACTTCAGGAAGCCCTTTTAACCCACTCAGTAGACCTCTATTTATTTGGCAATCGCATCTCAACAGCAAATTGGTGGCCAAACAAACGTTCTGCCAGAGTGCGATTGAAGCGCTCCACTAACGCCTGGTGTGTGGATATCAACACGACCGCGGCGAATAGAAGTTTTGTGATTTGCCATCTCTTTGGTAACAGCACCCATGAATTCCCGACCAGGATCAACTTGCAACAGTTGAAGCCATCTCAAAACCCCCGCCTGTAAATCTTCTCAAAGGCCTTCGCAACCTCAGCAGACTCTTTAGATGTCAGAGGTTCTGCTTCTTTATAGCAGCTGGCAGTGTCAACAACGGTAAGGGTGTATTTGAACGTCTTTCGCCCTCGTCCTCAACCATGAGTGTCATGCGGCAAAAAAAGAAGGTCTGCTTGATGCACAGCATTGGGCGAGAATACGTCAAACTTTGGTGCGGGTAAGAATACATGCCAAAGCGCTTGCTTGGCCAACCACCACTTCATAAGTATCTTCTGAGACCTTTGCCGCATTGGCGAGTTTTTTCACAGCGGCAATACCTTTCCAGTACCCTTTCGGGCTGTAGTAGACCTTTGCGAGTTTGGAGTCCATATACTAATATGTTTTTTAAGTTCAAGACTCATATAAGTCCGGTTCTGAATCTGATTCTGATTCAGTTTCATATTCAGATTCAGGTTCTTCTTCTACGAGTTTAAAACCTGCCAGGTTGACGACTTCTGAGAAGAAGATGCTGTTTGCTCCAAGCCCATCCACCAAAATTTCCGAGAAACTTGCCGGGATCTAGCTATTGTATATAATAGGAATTTTTGTTTTTTTTTTCTTAAAGGAAGTAAATGGCCGCGTAGCTAAGCGCAAGGGCGCCAGCGCCGACAAACAGGAGTTCGCCTTGTTTTTGTTGCTCACTGGGATGATAGAAGTCAGAGAACTTAACTCAGGCTCTTTGGGCATTGTGAGCTGCTCGTTTTCGTGAGCTTGGTTGTAGAGTTTGAAGGTGTAGTCAGTGTCAGTGAAATTTTGCTTTGCCTGATCTTTGATCCGGTCATTTGTTGTGACCCAATCGAGAAGCTTGGTTCGGTAGGCCTCAAGAACTTTGTCGTGCCTAACCTTTTCTTCTTGTGTGGCTTTGGAGTCGTTGCCTGTCAAATATTGTGCGTGATAATTGCCGCCAATGAATGCGGCAGCATTGAGCACTGCTCCACCAGCCATAATAGCAACACTGGCCACATGTATGTTGTGGTGCAATTTTATCCTTGGTGCAAATTTTATTTTCCTTTGTTTAAAACTCATTATCATACATTATCATACATTTCCATACCCAAAAACCAAGGAAAATAAAATTTGCATCAAGGACAAAATTTCACCACAACATATATGTTATGTCAGACTAAAAAGTTGTTCATCCTCACAACGAAGAAGGGAGGATTTTTTGATTCTCAAGGTATTGTTTGAGTGCATTGCTTCCAGCCATGACCGCCGTGAACTTCACGTAGTTCATAACATTTGAACTGGGATCAGCTGTGAACGTCTCTTTGACAGAGCAACAAATTTCATGATTGTTAAATCTGCAAGGAAAAAAGATATGGCTATTGACATACAAATCAGGAGCAAGGATGGTTCGTGTCATTCTTTGGAACGAAAACATTGTATTAAATATTTAGGAGTCATGATTGATGACTCTGTATCTTGGAAAAATCATATCTCTTATATTTGCTCACGAATATCACGAAATACAGGAATTATATCCAAACTAAGACACTACCATTCTATTAATCAACTTAAACAAATTTATTATAACCTAATATATCCATATATATCTTATGCCATCTTAGCATGGGGTAGCGCCTACAAATCACATCTTCAAAAAGTTCAAATTAAACAAAATCACGTAATTAGATTAATAT
>JAJGOT010000723.1:310000-311922 GCA_022457155.1 Cladopsammia gracilis
GAGGCTTTTCACCTGATCATGTGTGAGATGAACACCAATGGCTTCTTTTGATTTGCCAGTGGAGATAAGAACTGCCAGCCTTTCACGTTGAACTGCAGTGCCATCTGTAAGGATGGGTGCCGCAGATGGTGCGGGGCTATCTGGGTTTGCCTCCAGCATCTGCACAATATCGTTCACAGCTTGTCCCTCCTCAAATATGGTTTCCATCGCTGATGAGCTTGTGTATACTATGCGTTTTCTAATTTGCGTCATTTACCTTTTCAGTAATTTTCTTGATGTCTGGTAGAAGTCTTTCTACCTCCTGTACAAGCGAAGTCATGGTTTCTGGCATTTCAGTGAGTTTCAAAGGGTAGCGGTTTAAAAGCATGAGGCGTAAATCATCCTCGCCGGCGGCTTTGATGATCGTGAATTGCATTGCCTCTGTTTTGCTCTGGAGTTTGTTCAGGAACCTGGTAGAAAGCTGTTAGCTTGTGAAGGCTGGTTGGAGCATCCATTGTTAACCTAATTTTAACCTTTCACTTGAATCCCTTATGGCTATCGCAGAGAGAATACTAGATGAGAATACTTGCGTTCTTTCAGTCGTACAATCATCTTTTTGTATTATTCGTGTAAAAGTTCGCCGGCATAGTCTTCAAAAATGGCGTTCGTTGTTTTGCTGGAGGGAGTGTATAAGAGCACGATCGCCGCCACCTTTTCCCTAAACGGCTTCGCGATGCTGATTATCTGCTATGTTACAACCCACACGCGTATACCGCTGTGGCGAGCACTGAAGCCGAGGGAGACCAGCTGGCTCGTGCGGTCTTCCACGTCCTTAGAAGAAGGGCAGTCATCGAGAATGATGAGCGTGTTCGTCTTCTCAAAAAAGAAATTAACAAGGGTCAGCCACGATTCAATCGCGTGATGCTGGCAGCAGATCACGAAAATGCGAGGCTCATTATACACGAAGCCGTCACAGGTATTGTTGTAGACAAAGCATAGTAAACGGGGCCACAGTAATTGGCGCAAGCTGTTGTGGTGTCTCTGCCAAGTCTGGCGAAGTTAATAAAATAAAATAAAATAAAATAAACAGTGTAGTCAAACTTACCCCTGAAGGGGCCACGAAACTGATTAACAAGATACTGCGTTTTGCCGGAGTTAGTTGGTCAGACAACAAGAGCATTGAAGGGTAGCTTTCTTGGGTCCATGCCCCCTATATAATGGCAGATCAATAAATAATCGACTGAAGTTCGCGATTTTGGATAGAACATTGTGCGTCACTGATAATGAAGATGTGGCATTTCACAGCGCCGCTACCAAAATTGTTTCTCTCGATCTCAAGATGAACGTCATCCTTTGTGTTTACCAGCTGTAGGCCGCTGTCATGCAATTTTTTGTCACTCACAGAACGTAGATCTATGAACAGACCAAACTTGTCTCCTGTGTAGAACTTCGTAGCGTCCATGTTGCTCTCACCGCCACCATAAGCGTTATCGTTGCCAAAATGTCGGCGAGCCTCATCCCAAATATCCCGGACTTCCATACCCTGGCTGAAGATCTTACTGTGATCTTCACGCCAGTGAGGCTGGGGTTGATGAACTTTTCTGAGTCTCTTGCATCACCCGCGTGAGGCTCGATGAAGAGAAGAAGGAGGCCTTTCATTGAGCGGCGCGGGACGTTGATGCTCTCGTTGATTATTGTGTCTTTCATCCTGTTGACTGTTAACGTTTTGTGGTGAGTGACGTGCTCGTACATGAAATGCTTGCCGTTGATGTAAGCGCTTTCCGCTCCTCTGGCCAGGTTAACGTCGTTTACTACTTCATATTCAAGCTGAATGTTTGTAAGCTCATAGACCAGCTTGTCGGGATCAGTGCCTTTCACAACCACGTTTGCTTGGGCAAGCGTTAACTCAAACACAAGGGAGTCAGAGAGAGCTCGTGGATAGA
>JAJGOT010000724.1:0-40000 GCA_022457155.1 Cladopsammia gracilis
TAAATTACGAAGCTGCCCATTCGAAACAAAAAGTGAGGTGGAGGTTGACTGGCGCGACAAACGGGGAAAGAAAGAAAGGCACATAGCCACCATACTTAAAGTTGCGGATAAAGGTAAGCAGTTTAGTTGTGTTAGAAGTCATTTAGACCAGCATTTTTAGAGTCAACATTACTTGATTGAGGCTATGCGGTACACTGATCAGAGAACAGTTCAACGCAATATAGTAACAAAGTTTCAGTTGAATGTAAAGACCAACTTGTGGAACAAGATTAACGTTCTTGAGCGAAATAAGTTATATGGAAATTCCTCATGTTTCAGAATGTACACCACGGTAAAAAGAAAAAAAAACAATTTCTACCCATCTCAGTATATGCTCGTTTTGCAGCACAACAACCATCATTTAAAATATCATGCAATGCCCGCCTTAATAGATCGGCTTAATAACGTCCACTAGCGATCAGCCCTCACTACAACTGACCAGCGCTCGAGGTTAAGGTATTAATATCCTTAAATATAGTGTGCATTTTACTTCTAGTGCTCATGCTTCTAAATCAGTAATCAAAATTTCTCATTTCGAATCTCGCTCTTCAAAAGTTCGTGCCTAAGTTGATAATTATGATAATTATGAAAGTTCAGTGATTTACTTTGGGGTCATTGAGGTAACACCAACAATAGGCCATTTCTTCTGTAGTTCTTAAATCCCCTGAACCTCTGGTGCACAGCTTTTTATTAACTGTTCCAGTGTTGTTAAAAGTTTTTTTGAGGTAGCCTTTGAGCATAAAAGTGAAGTTTTTTTTTAATTTTTAGGCGGAAAAAAGGCACTAGATGAGTATGTAGATGTAGTTGACAAAAACATACAGATGTTGCTGAATGCAAATAAAGCCCCCAAATATCATCTTGATGAACTTTGTAACTTAAGTGCTCCACAAGTCTTGACAGGTGTTGAGCCGGAATTAGTACAAAGCAATGACACGCAATCAAAGCGGCCTCGTAAACGTAAAAGTAAAAGCCAACAGGAAGAGCTCTCTCCAAAGAAACAACAAAAGAAAAAAAATCAGAGTTCAAAAGAAACCGGGAAAAAACCATCAAAAAAATTTTTAGCCAAGAAAGCTGAACAATCATCAGCTCTCCACGGCGGACAAGAAATGCTTAACAGTTTGCCGGCCTTTCAAACAAATTTCCCTCCATGAAACCCTGTACAATCAATGCAACCAAATCATTTTGCAGCCTTACAACCATGCCAATCTAATCAAAAACTGGGCCAGCTGCATTACCAGTCTTCCCAGCAACCGGGTCAGCTGCCACTTAACCAGTCTAAATTGCCACCGCGACAGCTACCTTATGAACAACCAGGTCAGCTTTTTTACCAGCAACCGGATCACCTAGCTTGCCCATCTACCCAGCAACCGGGTCAGCTGCCACTTAACCAGTCTACCCAGCAACCGGGTCAGCTGTCACTTAACCAGTCTACCCAGCAACCGGGTCAGCTACCACTTAACCAGTCTACCCAGCAACCGGGTCAGCTACCACTTAACCAGTCTACCCAGCAACCGGGTCAGCTGCCACTTAACCAGTCTACCCAGTAACCTGGTCAGCTGCCGCTTAACCAGTCTACCCAGCAACAAGGTCAGCTGCCACTTAACCAGTCTACCCAGCAACAAGGTCAGCTGCCTCTTAACCAGTCTACCCAGCAACAAGGTCAGCTGCCTCTTAACCAGTCTACCCAGCAACAAGGTCAGCTGCCACTTAACCAGTCTACCCAGCAACAAGGTCAGCTGCCTCTTAACCAGTCTACCCAGCAACAAGGTCAGCTGCCACTTAACCAGTCTACCCAGCAACAGGATCAGCTACCACTTAACCAGTCTACCCAGCAACCGGGTCAGCTACCACTTAACCAGTCTACCCAGCAACCGGGTCAGCTACCACTTAACCAGTCTACCTGGCAACCGGGTCAGCTACCACTTAACCAGTCTACCCAGCAACCGGGTCAGCTGCCTCTTAACCAGTCTACCCAGCAACCGGGTCAGCTGTTACTTAACCAGTCTACTCGGCAACCAGGTCAGCTGCCACATAACCAGTCTACCCAGCAACCGGGTCAGCTGCCTCTTAACCAGTCTACCCAGCAACCGGGTCAGCTGTTACTAAACCAGTCTACTCGGCAACTGGGTCAGCTGCCTCTTAACCAGTCTACCCAGCAACCGGGTCAGCTGTTACTTAACCAGTCTACATGGCAACCGGGTCAGCTACCATTCACCCAGTCTACCCAGCAACAAGGTCAGCTGCCTCTTAACCAGTCTACACAGCAACCGGGTCAGCTGCCTCTTAACCAGTCTACCCAGCAACAAGGTCAGCTGCCTCTTAACCAGTCTACCCAGCAACAAGGTCGGCTGCCTCTTAACCAGTCTACCCAGCAACCGGGTCAGCTGCCTCTTACCCAGTCTACCCAGCAACAAGGTCGGCTGCCTCTTAACCAGTCTACCCAGCAACAAGGTCAGCTGCCTCTTAACCCGTCTACCCAGCAACAAGGTCAGCTGCCTCTTAACCAGTCTACCCAGCAACCGGGTCAGCTGCCACTTAACCAGTCTACCCAGCAACAGGATCAGCTGCCTCTTAACCAGTCTACCCAGCAACAAGGTCAGCTGCCACTTAACCAGTCTACTCCACAGTCCATATTGTCCATACAATCTACTTCACTTTCCAACCAACTGCCCATACAATGTATTCCACCGCATAGCAATGGTCCGTATCAACAATTGCATCCTGCACCCCCATCCCAACTCCGCCTGTCGGATACTGCTGAAACCTTCAGCGCTGCTCTCAGCCTAGCCAACGAATTTTTACTGGATGACACCTATGGCACTGACGAGGATGTCATTGTGGTTGAGCACAGTGATGACTCCCAGCAAACTTTGGTGGCTTTGAAAGAAGAAAATAAAACGCTGCGGAAAGAAAATGCAGAATTACGAAAACAAGTGGCGTCCGCCTGTCGTCACGCTGGTAAGTTTACAAATAATGTTAACTTGTTTTTAATACAAAAGTGAAGACCATATCAACCTGGCTGAAAGCATAAGTATGGTAATAATCAGGCTTGTTGTAGAAACTATTAACTAGAGGTTACATATTGTAATGATAATGCTGCGAGCAGATGCTCGGCAGTAGAACATAACGGAAACAGTAAATGTACATACTGAGATTTTGATAATTTCATAAATTTATTCATTGGATCAATTACCATCATTTTCGAATTACATACCATTATAAGTAGTTCTTTGTGATCCATTGTTCAATCGGCAAACTCTGAGCACGTAACAACGCTGAAAAACTCATAAAAGAACATTGCCTTCCCCGTGAAATGTCACTAAATCATTCGTGACCTTGATGAATGCTCTTTGTAATCCATTGTTCAATCGGCAAACTCTTAGCACGTAACAACGCTAAAAAAACCATAAAAGAACATTGCCTTCCCCGTGAAATGTCACTAAATCATTCGTGACCTTGATGAATGCTTCCAGCAACAAATAAGTTTGAATTTGGCATGATACATTTGCAAATAGAAACACTTAATACTTTGAAGTCGAAGAATAGAAGCGAGCACGTGCTATGGACGGCGAAAGACGCATCCAGAGCCAAGCGCATCTAAGTTATGATGACACCGCTGGACATGCACTTGCTCAAAATCATCGTGACAAACAAAAATCGAGACTGCTGCCACAGGGAACGCAAGGAACCACAGGCAAACCAAAGATTAGGGTGCTACTCGCCTGGGGGCTCGCAGCAATTAAACAAAGTCTAAGTAAGGGCGTGGTTTAAAAGAATTATGAGGTCTAAATCTACTTATGGGTAGTAATTTTTTTAGTTTGTGTTGTACACCTTTTAAAAAAGACGTTAACACAGTTGGCCAGTTTAAACTTGGGCTAGAACACGGTATTATACCCTGTCGATCAATAATGTAACTTTATTTTAGAACTATTTGTGCACGTAATCGGTCTTTGTAATTTTTAGCCTTCATGTAACTTTTTCCTATGCAGTTTTTAATCTTTTTAATTGTTATTTTTGTTAATTTGTATTCTTTTTAATGCACATTTGAGAATATTTCCATGGAATTTGCGTACTATAAATTAAATCATGATTATTATTCGGCCCATATTTGTTTCACGCATCACTCTATCAAATGTAATGTTGGACTACCTTTTACACGTAAGCAGGCTTTGTGGATATAAATGATGAATCGGTCAGTGATGTTTTGTTTTAATCATTGTTATTGTTTTATACAGTCCCTTCACCAGAGGTACTTGCCTTTCTGATTTCGATGGTTGACAGCTATGGAACAGGCGAAGCGGTTCTGCCACTGATCCCAAGATCGGCAACCAAGGAGTTCTCCATACGCGCCAATCTTGATCCTCCAGAAAATAACGTAAGGACGAATATAACAAATGTTTTCTAAATACATTGATTTTAATGCCAATGATTACTGATTGAAAATGCCAAAATGTGCCAAATTAGAAGTGCGTTGTGACGCACGGGTTGGCCACAAGTTTTCCCTGCTAGCAGATCCTCCTTTTCCGTTATATTTTGAGCCTTTCATTTCCGGCTCAAATATTACGGAAAAGGAGGCTCAGCTAGCAGGGAACACGGTGGGCACAAGTTGACACAAAATCGCTCGTGTTCGCCATTTAGTATGTACAGCGGTTTCTCGCGTGATTGCCACCAAATTTAAAAATGGCGGCTTACATGAGTGGTGCGGAAGCTCTAGAAAAAGTTTTTGAGGAAGAGGCTGATGATATTTATATGGAGACGGAGAGTGAAGAAATCGAGGAAGAAGAAAATGGAAGAAGCGTTTTGGAGGAAGCGCTGAAACACTGTCTCCGTAAGCTGGGAAGAAGCCACACACTGGAAAATCAAGAATTTTTTGTAAACGCCGGTGTGGACATGTTGCTTCCCCTGTACGACCTTAGTTGTAACCACTCCGTTCCAGGGTTATCGGAAGCCACGAAAATTTTAAATTCCTCTCCCGTATACGCCGGAACAATTTTTCGCTACGAGTCAAGGCTTTGGCTCGAAGCGATATATCGACGACTTGCGGGGAGGCGGCGTCTCCGAAACCCATTTTTTTGCCAAATTACCCGTGATATTCCCCATGGAATTTTCTCTGTTTTGATTAATTTAATCAGAAGTCTGGAAGGATTTTGTGAGCCATTCGTCAACTGTGGACAAAACAACAAAGCACATGTCGTCGCTTTTACGTCGCTAAGACCAGTCAAACAGCTCTTTGCCTTGCTTTCCGGTAAGAGCCAGGCAGAGGTTGTGACTTATTTCAAGAGAACCTTGACTGGGAAGAGGAATGGCAGCAAAGTGACCCTACTCGCAACCAAAGAGAAGGAACTGGCCTTTATGTACAAGATCTCCAAAGGCCAGTTGATTATATCCTACTACTTTGGGGAGTGGAACACCTATGGCTTTCCACAGCACAATTAAGGTAATCTTCCACATATGAAAAATTATTTTTGCCAACCCTGTTTTGAATGAATTTCACTTAACTTTGTCAGTGTTAATAAAATTAAAGTGGCATATATAGTTTGTTGTTGGTTCTCCCCTTGCTCCGTAAGGTTTTTCTCCGAATACTCCAGTTTTCCCCTCTTCTCAAAAACCAACATGAACAAATTCCAATTCGATCTGGAATCTGACCTCATGTTTGTCAGTCACAAGACTGTTAAGTGTCACCCTTGTTAAGCAAAGTCAATTTGCTATAGCAATGGTTGTTTATATTCATAATTTACATGCTAAATAGGAATCCACCATTGTCTTTAATGGTCAGATATTTTATTTGTGGAAGATCACGTTGGTTTTGTTTGTTTCTTGTTGTGGGTAGGCTCAGATGTTTCATAACTAGGTGGGGAAGGTTGACGCAAGCAAATAATGATAAGTCCTATAGTATCAATAACAACATTCGCAATTGCCATTAATTAGTTATCCACACACCTACTTGTTGCATAATTGGAGTGTGGTCACACGGGTGTCCAATCATTTATTACAGCTGTCTTTTTGTAATTGGACACCTGCACTGCATGCAAGCCAATGTAGTGTATTTAAATGGGTTCTTGTTGCTGATTCCTTTATTTCCAAAACAATATCCCTGGCTTTTTAAGGAAAAAAAGTCATCAGACTTTTTTAACTTGAATTTTGTTGTTGATAAGATTAATTGGACTTCCTGTCGTACAATTCAGGGGAAATCGTGAAACGCTCGTATAAAATTACTAAGCCTGCGTAGCAGTCATTTTGTTTTCCTTTCTGAGAGCAAGGGAGGAGAGGGCGCGCACACGAGGGAGGAGAGGAAAGGAAACGACTGCTACGCAGGCTAAATAATTACTTGCCAAATTACTCCCTGAATTGTACTCCACTCAGTCCAGTTACCATTACTTATCAGTGGTCAAAAGGTTGGTTTATTACTACTGCCCTCAAGGTGCCCCAGACAATTTTGTAAAATTTTCAGGGGGAGGATGGGGGAGAATTCCCCAGGACCATTTTCATTTGGATGATACAGGAGATAATGACTGTTACAAGTCCAGTTCTTGTGTATGGCTCTCAATGTTGATTGGATGTGCACAATTTTGATATTACATTTTGGGAATCAAAGCAGTCATATTTTGTCTCAGTGTGCTTCATTTGTTTGAGGCAGTTTTGTGCTAATCCCAGTAATTTGTAGCAGATTAAAGTAATAACTGGTTGTTTATCAATGTACATGTACCAGACAAAAAAAATACATTGTTTCAATGCAATTTATTGTTTTTCTTTGTAAAGACAATCCTACAGCAGCTCAAAAAGCATCAGTGCATAATTAAAGCTGTGGATGCACCCTATTTCATTCACTAGTAAATATGTGGATATGTACATATTTAATTATGATGTTTTTGATTGTTTTTATAGTAGAAGTAGTTTAATTATTATTGATTGTCATTTTTTAGCCCTTTAATTCAGTTAATTCTGCAATGTGGCAAATAAACGGTATATTATATTATTATTCCTGGTCTGATAACAAGGTTGTATTTGACCTATACCTGCTGTTGCCATCTTAAACAACAAACAAAATCAGGGCAGAGTACAAAACAGCTTAGGTGATCAGTGGGCAGTCAAGATTATGGGATGGGGGGGTTGGTGACATGTCTCCCAATCCTCTCCATTCTTGCCCTATCCCCAGACTTTTCTCATGGTGTTATTCAAATAAGAAGCCATAAAGGGAATTTTTGATGAACTTATAGGAACGTTTAGGCTGTAACTTCTAACACAAACATTAAATGATTATTACACAAGAATAACAAAAGAAAACAACATCATTGAAGAGTAATAGGGAATGTTACTCCATGAAACTGTTTTACAGTTAAAATAAAATGATTAATAGCATTGCTGTTAGTAAATGCCATGTAAAATGTTAGTTAAAATCACTGATCTTTATTCTGTACTGTACAAGGTATCATATTACAACTCAAAAAACTAAAAGTGCTGCTGTGCTAACAGCTGTTAAAATTGCTACAGTGTATGTACAATGTAAGTTAAAATATTTGTAAGGTATCAAGCTGTTAAAAAATACCATGAACAATCAATTGTACAACACCAAAACAGCTCAAAAACTGATAGTGATAATATTATGTACAATAAAGGTAAAATCACTGAACCTCAAAGGCTGTGCTCTTAAAAGAATCACAGGGTGTCCAGGCACTAAAGCTTTATGAAAAAAGTTAGCTTGTCTAGTCGCCTGAAGACAAAAGTTAGTGGCCTGAGGCACCCGGGTGCTGCTAGAGCACAGCCTTGATCCTTGTTCTTTGCAAGGTATCACATTACAACAACAGCTAAAAAACTGACAGCGAGGCTTTTAATAAATACTATGTACAATCTAAGTTAAAATCACTGATCCTTGGTCTTTACAACACCACAACAGCTCAAAAACTGATAGTGATAATATTATGTACAATGTAAGTAAAATTCACTGAACCTCGAAGGCTGTGCTCTTAGAATTATAGGGTGCCCAGACGCTCCCAACTATGAAATTGATAGGGGTGCCCGACACTTAAGCTATATACAAAAAGTAAGTTTTTCCAGTCACCCAAAGACAAATGTTAGTGGCCTGAGGCACCCAGGTGCAGCTAGAGCACAGCCCTGATCCTTGTTCTGTGCAAGATATTACACTACAACAGCTCAAAAAACTGGCAGCGAGGCTGTTAATAAATACTATGTTCAATCAAAGTTAACATCAGTGATCCTTGTTCTTTGCAAGGTATCACGCTACAACAGCTCAAAAACTGACAGTGAGGCTGTTAATAAATACTATTTACAATCCAAGTTAAAATCACTGACCTTTGTTCTATACAAGAAAATCACACTACAACAGCTCAAAAACTGACAGTGAGGCTGTTAATAAATACTATTTACAATCTAAGTTAAAATCACTGACCTTTGTTCTATACAAGAAAATCACACTACAACAGCTCAAAAACTGACAGTGAGGCTGCTTAATAAATACTATGTTCAATCAAAGTTATAATCACTGACCCTTGTTCTTTGCAAGGTATCGCATGACAACAGCTCAAAAACTGACAGTGAGGCTGTTAATAAATACTATGTACAATCTAAGTTAAAATCACTGACCTTTGTTCTATACAAAAAAATCACACTACAACAGCTCAAAAACTGACAGTGAGGCTGTTTAATAAATACTATGTACAATCTTAGTTAAAATCACTGACCCTTGTTCTTTGCAAGGTATCACACTAGGTAAAACAGCTCAAAAACTGATTGCCAGGCCGTTAATACTATGTACAAGTACAATAGGATGAGATGTTGCAAACGGTGCAGGTTTCCCCCATAAAGCATACATAAATATAAAGAAACCAGAGCCATTTATTATGCCACTCTCTGGTACAATTCCACTGAGTCACTCTTTAATATGGGCAACCTATTTCAGCTCTCTCAAAGTTATGTGCTGACAGCATGCAGTGAATTTGCTGCCTACAATTGGCAGGTTACTTCCTGCTTTAAACAACACATAATGTTCCCCATATAAGGAGACCTGGCTCTTGCTGCCTGGTATGTTACAATAATTAACAAAGTGCTGACTGGTATCTGTTCTAATGAAGTTTGACTGTATTTGAAACTTCATAAGAGACAAACCAAGTCTTGCCTAGCTGTCTCACCAGAGACACTTTTTTGTATTAGAGATGTTATGTGCTTTAATTATATAGTCAGAGAGAGTACATAACAAATGACTTGGCAGCTGCATTATTTTGTAACAAAAGGCTGTCCACATTGCAGTTAAAAGTGAAAAAGGAAGATGGGTTAGTGGAATTTAAATAGGCTTGTTATAGGAAGATTGGGGAAGACATGGTGGCCTAATGGTTGGTGCATGGGACTCTGGATCGAGTGGTCCAGGAAATCAACAGGGCAACCTCACAAAACTGAAAGGTGAACACTGCCATTAATTAGCATTCCATCAAGTGGAGAAGCTACAGTGTTGTGTACAATAATAAATTGTATTTAAGGGCTGAGGGCATAACCAACCTATGTCAAATTTTGGAATTTTTCACTCACAATTTGTGTTTTTTTTAGCCCAAAAAGCATTCTATTGCTAAAATAATATGACTGCAGAAGTAAAGAAGATTCACTCTAGATCTTGACCGGCAAAAAGATCCTGTATTTTTACAAATAAAGAAAAATACATTTTGGCTAATAAGCACCCTACAGTATATGACTCTTCACGTCAAAACATTTCTTTTTCCAAAGACTTGATTTTTTTTTTTCAAGATTGAATCTCTTTTAATTCTGCTAAGATTAACCAGTCATTATTTTAGCAATAGAATGCTAAAAAACACAATTTGCGAGTGAAATATTTCAAAATTCGATTTGATTTTCACCAAATCTAAGCAAAACAGAAAATGCAACATAGGTCGGTTATTCCCAGCCCTTCAATATCATTGTTACATGTAGCTGCTTTATGCTATGGTAATTACAAAGTGTCACCAATTAGAAAGAGTCACCAAAACACTAGAATGAATGACACTCAAATAAAGTTCACTTTTTTCCCTCACTACCTCATTAGGCCACCTAGGCATCCAAACAGGGTTGTCAAAAAAGTGTGAAGGAGACATCTGGCTTTGAAAGTAAGTGAATATTTGTAAATGCCATCTCCACTAAAGAACTACTGTACCAACCAAAGTAGCTGATAAATATAACAAAGTACAGTAGGTGGTGATTTTTGCTGCAGCCAGCTACTGACACTGTACTTTGACAACCCTGTTTAACCCAACCTAACAGTGTGATTATGTTATTCAAAACTTTGTACCACAAGAAAGAAATCAGCTACTTGAAACAGTACTTACCCACACATGTAGATGCATTTGCATGACGATGATCTACATTGAAATTAGGTTCTTTCCCTTTTTAACACTTGCCTCAATTCTGGTTTGCAGACTGTTAGAACACAGTCTGCACTTTTCATCAGTTGAAACTTCTTTCTGAAGGCCACAGTAGCAGAATGCTGGGTCTGAGTTGTTAACCTGCTTAGGAATATAGGAAAGAGTGGAAGAGTTTACAGTAGAACAATTATAGCCTTTCCCTCTCAACCACACAAGAGAAACAAATTCATGAAGAAAAATCTGTTCCCACCTGGAATGAAACATTGTGTTATTACTGTATTTAGAAATAAACACATGCTTGGCCTCTCTCCCTTCCATAGAGTTGAGGCCAAGCCCAAGCCCATACTTTTTTTTCATGTGATGGGTGTGGACAGGAACGACATGACCAATGGTCCAAATTGTTGGGTTGACATAAAAGAAGATGGCATTTGCCCTAAAGTAATTTGTGCAGAGGGCCCTGAGATGACTTACCTGCTCATCCGATATATCTAAGCGGCTGAAAAGGGACACACAGTCCCTTAGGCAAAGACAAATATAAGCAATAACATGAAGAATTGTGATCTCTCTACCAGCATTAGCACTGCATTCTACAGCTGCAATCAGTGACATAAAATGTAACAAAAACAACCTAGAATCCTTCCCTGTAAAACGATAGTCAAAATGTGTACCATTACCCTTTGTCTCATCAAACCACTTAATAACCTTCTTAGACAACCTGGTTAAACCACATTTACGCATTGTGGTGATGTACCTATTGAATGGAGAATGTGCGGGCACCTGTGAAAAAGAAGTGATATTCTCGGTTAGTTTTGAGATGGCAATGACTTCACCTAAGAGCTGGCGATGAGCGAGTGCACATGCATTATTTTTCAGGTGCAGTGGATCCACATGCGCCTGGTCAATCAGTTTACCCACAACAGGCTCAAACTCTTGACGGCTATGTTGTTGTGCAATAAAAGTGGTGATCTTAGTACGGCGGGTAGACTCGACCATTTTCTTCTTTGACAAGGACTTTTTGAAACTATCTACCTGCTTTGCAATGGTGACTCTCTTCTCATATTTCCAGGGCTTCCACATTTCTGTTCCAGTCAATCCATAGATACCATCAAGTTTGTTCATCGTAGCAGTACTAACATCTGCAAAAGTTGAGAAGTAAGTTGCAGAATTAGACAGTTCTCCGGCAAGGAAAGACAACATTTTCATATCATTTGGTAATTCGGAAATACAAAATTTAACATCAATTGAGGTGCCATTGCAGTCCACTGAAAAGGTATTCTTCTCTAAATTACTGATGTCACTTACAACCTTCTTGAGAAAACGCGAAACTGGAATGCAATCCTCCTTGCAATTTGCACCAAACAAAAGAAAGTTCTCATTACTGCTCAAGACTCCCCTACCAATGTTGAGGAAACTGACAAGCCAAGCACAAGCAGTATCATCCTTTCCGAATGGAGCTCCGTCACCACCAAGAGAAACATAAAAAGTGTTAACTTGACCTTGAAACCAAATCAGCTTATACTTACTCTGACAAAGATAAAATTTAGCAAGAGAAAGTAACAACTGTTGAATGTCCCGATACATACCATCCACTTTTTCCTCTTCTTCCATTCCATAACAAAGAGTATCCCTAACACTGTAAAGTTTACCAATGTCAATAGACTTTATGAAAGGCATAAGCTTATTGTAAGGGACAAGCCTTGGGACAGGACAGCAATTAACTGCAATGCGGACACCACTAGAGTTATTTCTCTTATAACTACTGTCCCGATATGTAGCCCGATACTTTCGTTTCCCCATAACTCCTCCACTATAGTAGACAGCAATGCTTCTGAGCATATTTTCATCAGATTTCTCATATTCTGTTAAACCTTTTTTGTAAATCTTAGGTAGAACCCTGTTAGTTATCTTTTTACTTTTAGAAAAAACTTCAACAAGTATTTTATCTGAGCATTTCTTGACAGTTGTTTTACAAAGGCCAACTTCTCCTGGTACTTGGCAGTTCTTTTCGTTGCTTCCTCCATTAATCTGACATGCAGCTTCAAACAACTCTGATCGTCTCTTTCTACATGCTGCTGGACTGATGGTATCGTTCACACTCGTTGGATTCTTCTTTCGTATGTCAATTGACTTATCACTGAGATACTTGGTCTTCTTGTTTGGTGTTTCTAACTCACTCTCTATCTCGACTGTCTCCTCTACCTCTGTAACTATCCTGTCTACCTAAATGTTAAATTGAGAAGTCAACTATCAGTCATTTAATACATGTATCATTGGCCTGGTGACTTGGGTACATACAGGACATTTTTACACATTGGGTGCTCTCATTGAACATCCTGGATCCAAACCTTATGAACTTTAATACCAGTAGGTGTTTCTCTGCCTTCAGCTCACAGGCTGCTATCTATCTATCTGTACTATCTACTCTATTTCTGCTATCTACCTCGTGAACAAACTTACCTATGTACCTAAACAACTATGTATGAGAGTTTGTTCTCCATAAAAACTGGGCTATGAGCTTTTCATTACAGCAAACAAAACTGTCAGGTGTGTGTATTAAGCATGTGTCTCTAATGTGGGGCTGTACGTTCACGGTGGGGCCAACCCACTCCCAAGATGGTGCATGAGGGCGTTGCGGAGCATACTGGGTAAAATTCAAGATGGCGGCATGGTAAACAAAAATCCAACATGGCCGCCAATGTAGAATTTACCAACCAGCTTCGTCCAGCTCTTTTTCGAGCAAAAATGAAATGTTTGGAGGAAGTATCGACCGGTGAGGGTATCAGGAAAGTGAACTGTTTTTTTTTAGCGAGCTTGAAAGTGCGGCCGCAACTTTGGAAGACAAGTTCTGCAAGCAATCGCGATTTGAAAATGTGAATAAGCTTTTACCTTCCACAGGCATGGTCACGAAAGGACTACGAAAAATGCACCAAAAAATTATTCGTCGCCTACATGTGAAGCCAAAGCTAGCAAAGCCATGGTTTGGCGAATTCTCGATGGATATGCCGGCAGAAGTGTTTACCGGTAGCTGTTTGAGTGAAGGTATTATGCAACGCACAAACTTTGGTCACGAATTCATTGAAACTAATAGTCAGCTCATCTACAAGATAAAAGATGTTCGAAAAGCGAATTATTTGTTTGCAAGGATGGACCTCGACGGTGCTGAGGTGGACAGAAACAGTCTTTTGAAAAAGAAATTTCAGGACTCATTGGAAAGATGTGAAGTCATTGTAACTGAAGACATGCCAATGGAATTAAAATTTAACAAGAGTGCTGAAGTTTTGATAGTTACTTTCCATTATGGATACTGGAACCAGCATGGGATCCCACAGCATTAAACATACATGTTATGTACATTTCTGCCAAGTTAATATTTTATTTCATGTGGGAAATAACATATTTTAACATCCCACAGCAGTAAACATATGTTTTAATTATGTACATTTCTGTCATGTGGGAAAAACCGGGAAAAACCAGGAAAAACTTGATAACAATGAACTTTCTGAAAACTAGCTGTTGCTATAAACTGCATGACTCTTGAATCTTGACATTTGTTGGAGTTCAGAAGTAAGTGTTTTTCATAAAGCAATGTTTTGCTATTTGTTGTTTTGAAATAATATATTAAAATAAATACAGTTTTCTTAAACAAGTTCTTAAAAAGATGTTAAATATAAATAAATATACTGAATAAAATATTTACATAAAATATAAATTGTTATAAATACAGCAATAAGATATTTACATTTGTTTGCTTTAACATAAAGCAGTAAATGTGTTTAGTCATTTACTGTTTGACCAAACAAAAAGCTGACAAAGGAAATTAAATTCAGCAATTGACAACATTTCTCTGTTGAAATTAGATGTCTGGTTGGATGTAACAAATTATATATTTAGCCACATCTTACATTTAATATCTTGATGTTTATAATTTAGAGACACTGTCATTCATGACAGTCTTTCCCGACCAAATGAACACAGGCACACACTCAGGTTTCTTGCACTTGGCACTGCAAAGCATATGGCTGGCCTTGGCTGTAGATCTGGCACTGGCTCTGTGTTAAGTGGCCAGTTCACCGAAATAAAACGTGCAAAAATATTTTTTATTTTTATTTTTACCAAATTGATTATTTTTCTGTTAAAATTATTAATATTTTTTGGCATAAAATTAATCATCACCCAACCAATTCAGCAATAATTACAACATTTCTCTGTTTCATTAAACAGTGTCTATAGCATTGTTTTGAGGCTAGAGGAGACACGTCCTTGCAAAACACTGTGTTTAATGGATTGCATAATGTCACTCTTGCAAATTTGGCAGCCCTCATCATTTGCATCTAGTTTTGGCTGACCACAATGGCAGAACTTGTTGTCTTTCAATCTTTCAATCCTTCTTCAGGTGTTGGAAACTGCCTATCGGAAATCTACTATTGTGCCTTGCTGTTGATGGTGGGCTAAGAACGCCATGATTTATTTATGCGAAGAGAAGACAATAGAGACGAATAACTACATATTTAATGAGAATGGACTTTGAACTGAAATCGTATCATTTCAGATTTTTGTTTAAGTTCACTATACTCCAAGACAAGTTCAAAGAAAATGCTTACCTGAAACCCTTGCCGCCATTGCCTTGATCTGTATTATCGCCACCTAACATGCCTATTTTCCTTTCATTTTCGCGGGCTAAATTAGCCTTGATATATATCGACTGAACGATAAAAAGTTGGACTTTCTTGAAATGACCGCCAAATTTACATTGCTCGTACCAGGCTTCAACAAAATTGGGTTAAAGTCGACCGCTTTAGGACTAAATTCCAATATGGCGGAACCCATAAGCCTTTGCAGACTTTTCCGGCGCCATTTTGAAAAAATCTATCCACGCGCGATCCGCACAAACAATGGGTGGTCTGGCCCCACCGTGACTGTACCTTTGTTTCCAGACGTTGCAACTTTTCTTTCTTTGCCCTCAGTTCTTTTTTCTTTTCCGCAATCTTCAGGTCTTCAAGACGTATTTTCTCTGCTTCCCTCACAGCTTCCTCTCTTTTCTGCTTTTGCAAACCCATAAATGCCCCCACTTGAAACCTATGGTATTTTCTCTTCCCAGGCATGTTGCCAACACAAAATTATAACAGCCTACGTTTACGGCATCACATAACTCCAAAATCTTTCTTTACACTTTGCACCTGTTGAATGGAGACGGAAGAGAGATGGTTATCTTTAGAATTCAGTATCTTCAGTTTTGAATGGGATTTGCACAATTTGTGCATACTACTCAGGGCACACAGATGTTCTCTTTTTTAATATACAAACTTCAAAGCTGTGAATGAGATTACTATCATATTCAAAGCATTATATTATAAGAACAGCTCAAAAACGAACATTGTCATTGTTATTATAATCATAAGCCACACAATGACATGTAAACACTCCAGAAAAAGGCCATGGGCTACAGTTGGTCTCTGTTCGACAAAAGTCACAGAACACATGTACATTTCTTCATGTGGTTCATGTTTATATATATTATATCAATCCTTATTCTCTGTAAGGCACCACATTACAACAGCTCAAGCTGTATGTTTGTATAAGTTAATTATATATCTTATCTTTCATGCTTTAATACAGTTTAGTATGTTCACATCATCACGATCCTCCATCGTACTTCAAACGCGTAACCCTTTAAATAGCGGACTGGAGCGACTTGTGCCCGCTGTAGGCTACAGTTGGCCTCTGTTCGAGAAAAGTCACAGAATTATAGTGAAACTTAGGTAAATATACTCAGCGCGCACGATTCTTTTTAGAAAAACTAAAAACATACGATCAAAATTTGATCCACTGGGAAAGCTACAAAAGCGATATGAAGTGATTTAAATAATAACAGAAGAAAATGAATGAAGGCGAAAAAATCCACTTTTCAAATCGGAGGTATAGAGCGGAAAAACAGCTGAAGAAACAAAGCTATGATGTCTTAAAAAACAAAAATACCTACCCATGTTTGGTATCAAACTGAAGCTCTGGCACAGTTCTTCCAGGATGGCTTCTCCGATTTCAGCTCAAATCTACACAGGGCATTCTGGGAAGGTCTAAAAAACGTCATTGGCCGCTCTTCTAAGTTCGTACCCAGTCTACCAAAAATAAAGCCTCGTCCAATATGGCGACGGTCACGCGAATTACGAGCGATTTTGGGTCAACTTGTGCCCACCGTGGAATTTGGATTTTGTACTTCGGGGATG
Source organism: Cladopsammia gracilis (assembly GCA_022457155.1). NCBI lineage: Eukaryota > Metazoa > Cnidaria > Anthozoa > Scleractinia > Dendrophylliidae > Cladopsammia > Cladopsammia gracilis. The sequence continues at coordinate 16,628 of JAJGOT010000724.1, forward strand.
GCAGAGCTGGGGGGGGAGGGGGCTGGGGGGCTTGAGCCCTCCAAATCTCAAGCATAAAGATGAAACTTAAAAAGAAATAACAGAAATACCGCGTCTCTGGCGCTTTCTTTCAAGCCCCCCCCCCAAATGAAAATATGCTCCGCTGTCCTTGTCCTTTATGGAATTTTGGATGTAATCATCCACTTTTCACTTTGCAAATTATATTGTAGGTCTGAATAAATAAATGTTATTTGTTCTGACCATTTACAGTCATCCAACAAACAACTCGTACGCCTCATTCAAGATGTGGATGTCTTTGTCGACAGAAGCACTCTTAGAAACGAGGTTACCTTGGCACAAACCAAGGGACCAGCATATCTCCTCGGTCGTCTCATTGCATCCGTATTCACGATGAAAGAACTGGCAGAATCCCGTGGTCAGGGCATGAATAACCAAAAAACAACAAATGGCCAACAAAAACAAGCTCTTGACGCTGCAAAGATAAGCGCTTGTAAAGGTTTGTATTGTTTGACAGTTTACATGTGAACTGCCGCCCACATGCACGAGATATGTGTGCACAAACATTAAAAGGCAGTACAAAAAACAATAATTCTCACTTTCAAATAACCCAATTTTGATTGGAAATGAAATGATCTATACAAAAAGTTCCGGAAAAGGAAACTGCGCGGAAATGTGATAATTACTGCATGTTCACATGTTTCATTTTCAATGACAAGGTCACGCATGTACGGTTCACTCCGGTCCCAATGTTTATAGTCCCACCATGCCGGCGGCACGAGAAAATAATTTCACTTACCTGATATTGAAATTTTGTCAGGTAAATCGGTTTAAATAATATCTACTTGTTCTACTAGTAATTCATGTGGATGATCAGGGACGATCGAGAGTTTTCGTTCAGACTCAGCGCATGACATGTAACCTTCACTCTCTCGTATTTGTTACATGATATGTTTTCGCTCGCTCACTCGCTGGATGAACTCGAAAGGAACTTAATTTTAGCAGTTTAGATTAGTTCATACGCTCAAAATCGTACTCGGTTAAAGTGAAACACCGAATGAAATTCGCACTTCGGCCTTCGTACAATCGAGAATCAGTTGTATACATATAAGCCGTATTTTAACGAGATTTGTAACATGACTTTAATATTTTGCTGATGATAGGATTCATTGTCATTACACAGCTAGTACACTTCTTTCTTTCTCTTTGCTTTCACAGATTATACGACTCCCTTCTGTATAGAAAATGGAAAGGATCAACTCAATGCAAGGCAAATTAACGAGGCCATAACGAACCAAGTTTCATACGCAAGAAAGAAACTGCAGCGAGCAGCTAAGTGACTGAATTTAATACTGTACCATGAACAATGAACGATGATTGAGCATTGGCGAACATTCATCACGTTTGCAACATGGTTTTCGATAAATCTTCCAATATTTTTCTTGTATTTGTGATGTTAAACTAGTAATACTGATTAAGATTTAATGTTATTATTCCGGTGTAATCCAATAAAAGATTGGATTTGCGTGGTGAAATTGGAATTTAGAATTTCCGAGGCTGCTATTTATAGCTATTTCGTTTAAAGTAAGCGTTTTGTATGGCGTGATTCGGGCCGGACTATAAGGCCGGACAAATTTTTCTGTCCACAATTTTGCTGATTTTGCATGTCAGGCTAATGTCTGGCTTTTGTCCGGTTTTTGTTTCGTTCCCGTGATCCCTAAACCAGGACGATTTTCATGTCAGGCTCGTGTCATGCTAATTCCCGCTATTGTCTGGCTCTGTGCCCTGCTTATGTCACGTTATTTACCGCTCCTTTCTGGCTCGCTTATTTCGGCTCTTGTCCGGCTGAAATGTCAGGCTGGAGTCAGGCTCTTGTTTGGCCGGACATTTTCGTACGGGTCGGTTCGAATCATTGACGCTCTAACTCTTGCGTGCTGGATGACTATGCTCCGACGGGTCAGCTCATCCAACATACGGCGATATCCAATGTTGGGAAACAATGCCTGCACATCTCTAACAACGCCGTCTAAATCTTCGTTGGAAATGGTGGAATACGGTAACAGGTTTACCAAACCGTGCTCACGAATCCACAGTACTTAGCGAAACGCGTAACATGTCTGCTACCTCTCTTTTTGAAAATCGTTCTCTAAGAAAATATACCAGTTGTTCTCTACTGATCTGGTAAGAAGGTCTTCCACGGCCACCAGAATTTGGTAAAGCTGCTCTGTAACCCGTTTCCTCACTTTCCACTCGTTGTGAACAAAGGGTTAATTTTTGCGTAGGCGAACATGATGCAATTCAGAACTCTCGAATCTAAAACATTGGCGGTTACAAGTCTGGCTACCTGTCGTGCTAGCTGTTCGCCACGAAAACACAGTCCATCTGATGTTTCATGTTCCACGTTGTTCGCATGAAGCTCCCGCTGCACATCTTGAATCATTCGTTCTATTCTTCGTCTGTCGAAGCTCGCCACATGCGTCCGCCATGTTTGTTTACGAAGAACCACGTGATTCATTTTGGAGGGAAGCTAAGTCTGCAGTGCATGCTTTCTTAATGTCAAGATGAACATAATGTCAAGACCACCATCATTTTAAAAGGCGTTTGTTTTTTTCATATACATTATACATATGAACCTCATAATGTCAAGACAAGCATCATAATGTTAAGACGACCATTCAATTTTGTTTTGTTCATATATAATATATACAAGACGAACATCGTAATTCCAAGACGAACGTCTTAATGTCAAGACGTATTCCGTAATGTCACGTTTAAGCTCCACACGCCAACGCATTAATGTCACGACAGACATTTTAATGCCAGTATCAATTCAAACATTAAGACAAACAATTTTTGACACTGATAATGCGCCATATTTGCGAAGTTATTTGAACTCCGCATGGCAGAGCCTTTAATTAGCTTAATCCTCGCAAGAGGTAACTATTTTGTAATTCTAGTGTGTATTTATTGTATCTGTTACATCTTGGAAAAGAGAAGCCCAGAGGCATTTGTGGTTACCATGGTAAATAATTATAACAAACGTGCCTATGGGTAAGCTTAGTTTTATAACATTAAATGTTAGAGGTTTAAATGGCTCAAGGAAACGGAGAGCTATCTTCAGACAACTTCATAACAAAAAAGCTTCTGTTATTTTATTGCAAGAAACGTTTAGTTCCATCAGTGAAGAAAAGAATTGGAGCACAGAATGGGGCAGTAAAATTTATTTTTGCCACGGCAGTAAACACAGTAAAGGTGTTGCAATTTTATTTAACCTCAAATTAAAAGTGTCGGTTGAAAATAGGTTCAAAAGCGATAACCGTAGAATCCTCATCCTTCAAGTCGAGATTGAGGATTTTAAGTTCCTTTGCATCAATATCTATGCACCAAATGATGTCCATGAACAGGTTAACTTCTATAAAGAACTACGTGTAATACTTGAGCAGTTTTCGGGCGAAAATATCGTAGTTGGAGGCGATTTTAATTGTCCAATCTCTCCTAATGACAAGGAAGGAGGACGTGATATATCTTCAAAACAGAGCGTAATAACTGAGATTCAACACTTGATTTCTTCCTTAAATTTAGACGATGTGTGGAGAAAGTTACATCCAAAAGAAAAACAATTTACTTGGCGAACCCGAGATTTAAAAATAAAATGTAGATTAGATTATTGGTTGACAGAAAAGCAATTTTTGCAAAATGCCCTCGTGCAGAAATGCGAAATTAATTATGCGGCACACTGCGACCACTCGTCTGTAACAATAGACAAATCCAGACGCAATATCCCAGAGGACCTGGGTTTTGGAAATTTAATTGTTCTCTTTTGGAAGAAAACGAGTATACCGACAAATTAACGGAAAATATTCCTTTGTTTATTGAAAAATACAAGGATGTCGAAGATAAAGGGCTTTTGTGGGAAATGGTGAAGATGGAAATAAGAGCGTTTACAATCGCTTATTCAAAACAAAAAGCAAGACAGCGAAAAGATTATGAGCAACACCTTTTGCAAGAAACTCAAAGACTTCAAAATACAGTTGAGAGCCACCCAACACCAGAGGTTATAAAAGAGTATGAGATTATTAAAAACAAATTAGAAAATATTTCCTTTGACCGAACTCGTGGTGCGTGCATCCGTTCAAAAGCCTGTTGGTATGAATTTGGTGAACGAAGTTCCAAGTATTTTTTCAATCTTGAGAAGAGAAATTATGAGAATAAATGTATTACTAGTCTGGTTAAAAATGACGAAGCCATCATAACAGATCCAAAAGAAATCCTAGACGAGCAAAGAAGTTACTATCAAAATTTATACTCGTCACAAAACCCACAAGTAAGCGACTCTAAATTTAATTTATTTTTCGAAAATGACATGATCAAAAAGCTTGATGATGACCAAAAAATGTCATGCGAAGGTTTACTAACTGACGACGAGTGCCAAAAAGCATTAAAAGATTTTCAAATAAATAAAACGCCCGGAAATGTCGATCTAACAGCTGAGTTTTACGTGTTCTTTTGGGATAAGCTGAGCAAGATCATGGCAGACAGTTTTAATTACGGATTTCAAAAGGGCGAATTATCAATAACACAACAGCAAGGCATCATACGACTTATTCCAAAAAAAGATAAAAATCTATAATACCTCAATAATTGGAGACTGATTTCGCTCTTGAATGTGGATTATAAGATCGCTACAAAAGCCTTGGCTTTGAGATTAAAAAATGTTTTACCAGCTATTATTAATAACACACAAACTGGATATTTAGAAAGAAGATTTATTGGCGAAAATATTCGACTTATATCTGATATCCTTCACTATACAGCAGACCAAAATTTAGAAGGTATTGCTCTGTTTATAGATTTTGAAAAAGCTTTCGACAGTTTAGAATGGGAGTATGTACTGAAAACCTTAGATACCTTCAATTTCGGATGTGATTTTAAAACTTGGATAAAAATTATTTATACAAACATTTCTAGTTGTACAACAAATAATGGTTTTGCTTCTAGCCCTTTTGAATTAAAGCGTGGGGTCAGGCAAGGTTGCCCTTTATCGGGACTGCTTTTTGTTTTAGCTGTGGAATTATTATCTTGTTCTATAAGTGCTAGCACTGATATAAATGGAATCCAAATAGCTAACAAGGAAATAAAACTCTCTCAGTATGCCGACGATACATTACAGCCTTCTGCAGGGACGGATTTTCGCTCGGGAAACTGCTTGAATTATTGGACTTGTTTAAAAACTGTAGTGGACTTAAACTTAACTCGTCCAAATCAGAGGCTATATGGCTAGGGAAAAATGCTAACACAAAAGATACGTTATTCGATATTCAGTGGCCACAAAGGCCTGTAATTGCGCTTAGGGACTTCTTTCTCATACAATTACAAACTTTGTGAACAAGAGAATTTCTTGCATAAGATGAACAAGGTACAGAACCTGTTTAACATATGGTCACAAAGAGATCTGTCTCTGTATGGTAAAATAACAATAGTTAAGACTTTAGGTTTGTCAAAGCTTATTTTCACAAGTGCATGTATCCACACACCGCATTATGTTATGGATGCTGTGGACAAATTAGTCGCCGATTTTGTTGGGCCAAAAGAAAAAGGAGGTTTAGATTTACCAGAATTTGGGATAATTTCCAAATCATTACAATGCCTTTTAATTTGGGTAAAGAGAATGAGAGAAAGTTTAAAGGATGATTGGATGATAATACCTTCTTTTTACTTGGAAAATGTTGGGGGAATTCTTATTTTTGATTGCAATTATGATTTAAAGCTTTTGGATCTCAAAAATATGCCCGCTTTCTATATGGATATACTTGCAGCATGGATAGAAATCCAAGAGCTTAAATCTAATTCTCACCACCAAAGTAATTTTAGAGAGATCATTATTTGGAATAACAAAAACATTACCATAGATGGCAAATCAGTATACTGGAGAGACTGGCATGCTGCTGGAATTCTTAGAATAAAAGACTTATTTATCATATTATGATTTTTGTAGGAAGACTGGTCTTAATACACCATTCACTAAGCTTTGTGGTTTGATATCCGCAATACCAGCGAAGTGGAGGTGTGATTTAAGGACAGTTCCCAATGCAAATGGTCAACAGGATAAGACAGTACAGCAAGAAACTGATGAAATTACTTGTAAATTTGCTCGCAAATTGTTACTTCAGGCAAAATTTAAAGAACCTTTAGCTAGCTTTAGATTAAGCAGGTTAGGTGTGACTGATACAAGGCTAAATGCGATTTACAGACTGCCATTTACAATAACTCGAGACAAAATTAAGTATATTCCAGTATAAGATCATTCATAATATTTTACCACATAGAAATTGGTTACACAAAATGAAGATTTCAGATTCTCCTCTTTGTAAATATTGCAATGCAATAGAAACGCTGCCACATATGTTAGTTAACTGTAGCATTTTACAGGAGTTCTGGATTCTAGTGCTAAGCTGGTGGAATAATCAAAATAACGATAACTATTAATTAGATGAATTAGGAATATTGTATGGTTATGATCCTGAAAAGTCGCAAACTCGTATCTTCAATTAATTTATACTTCTTGCTAAAAGGCATATTTTTGTACAAAAGGTAGAGTCTAAAACTCCTAACCTTGCCCTGTTTTTTTGAGTTTGTAAAAACACAAATTACAGTGCAAAAATCAATATTTTTTTTCCAAAGGTAAAACAAGAACTTTTTATTCTGTGTGTAAACTACTATTGTCATTACTGTAAAGTGTAGTTAAACAATGTACAAGATGTAAGATATGTTTGTGAGTGTTAGTTGGTGTAGTTGTAACGTTTCTGAAATGTTTTGCACAATAAAAAATAAATAAATAAATTATTTTGATAACAAAACAGGTGCTAGGGATCTCGCCCAGACTTGTACCCAGTTGCTTCTCTTTGTTTTCTAACATCGCAGTGCATTAAGGGAAGGAAGGAAGAAAAAGGCAAAGCGACTGGCAGATAACCAGAATTTTCATGGGCAATCTGGAAATATGTTGCAAGCGTCAATTTAATAGCTATTTGGTCAACTTTTTTGATTTACATGGTATTCTTTATAACTTTTCACTGGTTTTCGAATTTGCCGAAGAAATTTAAATCCAAGATGGCAGACGATACTGAAGAATTAAACTTATCTTTTCACAAAGTAATTTTGGAAGGTAAGTAGCGAAGTTTTATCACATTTTTGTAGCCGGATTGTTTGTGTGGTGGATGGAGAAGATAAAGATGTGAATATTGGTGGCTTTTGTTTTCAGATGATGCAAATGAAAGCCAAAAAACACTGAAGTCGAGAAGGTCGTTGCGCTTTGAGAAGCACCATCTCACACCTACATCAAAACAACAGAATTTGCCGCAGTCTAAAGTAAGAAAGACCATAAAAGGTAAGCTCAAACACTACTGAAATAATGCTAAACTCATGGATTGACAAACAGGTATTCTTGGGATTGATCAATGATTGCACCTTAGGGTTTAGAGACGGTTTCATACAGACACAAACGCATATGATTATTAAATTGCTTTAGATTCACAGGAAACACATCCAGATCTCCCCGTATTAGAGATGCACAGTGGGTTATACCATTTATTACTCTTCTTTGGCGATTTTTGTTGCGCTTTTGGGCTGGCTGTGCGTTATGTAACGATCCGCATAAGGATGATAGCCCTGAACGGCAATGGAATGTCAAGCACGATGGAATCACTGTGATTTTGGATCACAACCGCCGCTCCTTTATCAGCTTGAAAAATGACAATACTTTTGTCCTGCTTGAGGGTCTTAATTGCGTTCTTTCTTCCTTAGTGATGTTGGAGTGTTGGGTGTTCAATCATTAAAGTCCACCAGCCAAACCTTCACACGTCACAAAGATGAACTGATGTTTTTAATCAGCCCCCAATAATTGCCTATAGGAAAGGGAGGAACCTAACACAAATACTCACAAGCAAGCGACTAACACCTCTCAACAGCGCAAAATCTGAGCTAGCTAACAACTGCCTATTCCAACTTCCAATCAATACCCCAAACCCAACTCAAACTGATTGCGTAATCTGTCACCGCACCTTCAATAGTAACAAAAATCTGAAGATTCATTTTACCCACAGACACAAGCAACGTCCAGTTGAATGTTATACACAACCAGGATTCTGGCCTTGTAAAAATGACTCCAGATGTGCCTGTTGTAAGACCTATGGTTTATTTATGCAAATCATCGCAAGCACTACTACCGGAGAAAGAGTATCATTAAGGGAGAACAAAACGTGTGAAACATCCAACATTGTTTATCTAGTGAACTGTGAGAAATGCGAGGAACAATATACCAAGACAGCCGAAACGTAGAGCAAATACAGCTAAAGACCTTTATGAAGTTGGTTTCTTGACCTTTACAATAAGTTCATTTCAACATTATTCAAGTCTCCACGATCACTTCCAGTGATCCTTCATTTTAGGACTTTGTGGTTGGCATTGTTTGTTGACTTTTCTACAATTCAAGTATATATATATATATATATATTGCTTCGCTCACTGCTGCAGTTTGAGCACTCTAGTGACTCCACAATGTAATCCAACAATGTGTAACTGTACATCCTGTGCCCAAGTTAAGGAGTTGCCATAAAGCCATTATGGTAATAACCGGGAGGGCACATTGTATACATAATTGTATGTTACGCTCACTGTTCACACAGTTTGAGCACTCTCTGGATTGGGTGTAGAGCCTCGTAAGAGGTGTTCACTATTGGCATATTGCTTCGCTCACTGCTCGCAGTTTGAGCACTCTCGTGACTCCACAATGCAATCCAACAATGTGTAACCATACATCCTGTGCCCAAGTTCAGGAGTTGCCTTAAAGCCATTATGGTAATAGCCAGGAGGGGACATTGTATATGTTGTAGGTAAAAAATTATTCTAGGTCAAATTTTTTTCAACCCAGGTTAAAATTTTCACCCTAGTTCATAATAGTTAAAGTAGGTTAATTTTTTATACTTAGGTTATTTATCAACTGTCTCAAAAGGGCTTTTATTTATGGGATGTGGTGTAAACATTAGAGGCTTGTTTTTTTTTTTTTTTGGGGGGGGGGGTCTAAAAAGAATAGTACACAAAATTGCCCTGCCCTCCCTTCCCCTCTAAGTACACCACCCCTGACCCCTATTTTCTCTTCCTACAACCCTTCCCACTCTTCTAGCACCCCCCTAATATCTCATCCATTCCCCCAACTTTCCCTTTTATGAAATATGGCACTTACCGAGATTCGAACCACCAACCTCCTGATGTGCAATCCATCGTCTAATCCACTACACTACCAGCACTTCAGTTGCGAAATTACCACATATTTATTTATATCATTACTACGTCACCTTGGCCAAATTTTAATTCATTAAATTATTGGCACATGCGCATATAAGTCTAAATGAGACTTAATTTTTCGACAATCTGTTTAAACTGAAGCTTATTACGAGTGATACACTTCTCGTTCGAAAGAAAGCGTTACGACTGGAGAAAAAATGGCAGCCAAAACGGCATGTGTCAACAAAGATACCTTCTACAAAAAACTAGATGAATTAAAGGCTTCGAGGAAAACATGTAACAGCAAAGTCAACGTGTTTATCGCCCGGGGTTTATCGACAATGAACTGTACGACAATGCTATCAAATGGCTACAAAACCATGAAACTGAACTAACACAAGATGAAATTAATACCATAAAGAGAAAGAAGTGGAACTTCCAAGACGGCAAAATCGTGAGAAAAGACAGAAAATATGTTGTTCCAAAGTGAGAACTCCACGAAATTTTGTGCAACAGTCATTCTTCAATTGCAATTATGTTAAAAATAACTATGCCGAGATACCCCAAATAGTTGTGAAACTATTTGTTTCACTTTGCAGCATTCACGAACAACAAAAACCAGTTGCAGACCATCTCAAGAAACCCGTGGTACACCCTATCAATGGAAATAATTTCCTTGCACTCATCGAAATTGACTTGATAGATATGAGAAGCTTAACATGTTCATGCAGCGAGGGACATTAATGGATTTTGCACATTACGGACCATCACACTAAATTATCATAGCTTTTTCCATTAATTTCCAAGCAAACAGAGCAAGTTATCAGTTGTTGAAACCAGCTATTTTGGTAGTGTGGCTTTCCAAAAAAATTGCATTCCGACAACGGAAAAGAATTCAAAAACTAAAATATGTCCAGCTTCTGTCAGAGCAATAATAATAACTATACGGGTCTGGGTCTGGCCGAGTGAGGACGCACATGAAAACGCTCCCGCTTAATTCTCTTATTTTGTGCACCTATTTGTCATATGGCCGAATTTTTTAGCGTATTGAAGCGGAAAACCAGAGGAAGCAGTAGTAGTAGCTCAGAAAGCGGGGCTTTGACGCCAAAAGAAAAAAGAATCTGTGAAACTCGATCAGAACCAGCAGACGAAATCAACATGGAGCTCGATATGGCAGAAGATCTTGGCTCGAAGATACAGCTTGTTCTTCAGAAACTCAGCAGCTTAGAAAGTATGGTGGAAGGAGTCCTACAGAAATTTAATATCTTGGAATCTTCCATAAAAGTATGGAAGGTGAAATTGCCACACTGAACGCTAAAACCAACGCAGTTGAGAAGTAGGTCGGAGTAATGGACAATAGCTTGAAGTTTCTAAACAGCGAGATAGAGGAACTGAAATCAAAAGTCAACGAAAATGATAGAGAGTTTAAACATCTGAATGACCGTATCGTATACCAAGACGTCTACAGCCGTCGCGAGAATCTACGTTTTTTAACATTCCGGAGTCCACCGACACAATAAAAGAGAACGTAAAGGAAATTATTTATCGTCACATGGAGAGAGAATTAGAAGTTTATCAAGCTCGCGATATTGAGTTTCAACGTGTTCATCGAATTGGAGCTAAGAAGCCAGGTTCTCCACGACCGATCATTGTCCATTTCCTCCATTTTCCCGATCGAGAGAGAGTTTTTAGAAGAGCTTTGGAGTTGAAAGATGAGATGGATGTAAAGGTGTATGCTGATTACCCAAAAGAAATACAGGAGAAGAGAAGGAAATTGTGGCCACGATTAAAGCAAGCGAGGGAGGACAGCAAAAGAGCTTTCTTCAATAAGAAAGAACCTGATAAGCTGTTTATTGATGGGCATTTGGTTACTTAAGACACTTCTAACCGTTTGAGTATTGTCCTTTTTTTTCTACTCTCTTCCTCTTCTTTTAACTTTTCTTTTCTTTTTTTTTTCCCTTAATATTGTTAATGTTGATTGTATAATTAGCAAGTCAATTTTTCTAAGTTCAAACAGCGGGAGCTATAAGTGGCGCATTTGCATAGTAAAAACTGCCAAAAGCTCCAAATCCCATGGGTTGCATAAATGATTTAAGTATCAGCAGCCAATATAATAAACTATTATATGTAGTGTCGTGTATAAGTGTTATAAATGACTCTTTTGTGTCCAGATCATATTTTATTTGCGCTCCGTATGTTAATATTTACATAAGTTTTCTATGCTCGCATTCGAGAAATCATGTGTAGATTTTAGATTATTGTCTCTGAACGTTCGAGGGATCCGGTCATCCACAAAGAGGAAGGCTCTCTTCTCCTGGTTAAACGAACGAAAATACGACATAGTTTTTCTGCAGGAAACCTACAGCACTGAGGACATTGAAAGTATCTGGTAGACACAGTGGCAAGGTAAGCTGTATTTCTCACATGGTTCAAACCACAGTTGTGGAGTAATGATTCTTGTTAAAGACGATTTAGACTTCAAGCTAAACTCGGTTAGCTCTGACGATAAAGGCCGTTATGTCATAATGGAAGCTGAAATTCAAGGGTCTTCGTTTTTACTCGTAAATATTTATGCTCCGAATAATGTCCAAGACCAATGTTATTTTTACGATAACTTAAATAAGAACAACAAAGAGAATATTATCGGTAAAGAAAATAGAATAATTATTGGAGGCGATTTTAATGCCACATTAGACCCTGTGTGGGACTGTTCTGGAGGAAACCAGTCAAAGAAAACTTCAGTTAAATATATTGAAGATTTATGCCTAGATTTCGATTTAGTAGATATTTGGCGTATAAGAAACCCCGAGAGCAAACGTTTTACATGGAGACTAAAGAAACCTCTTATACAGAGAAGGCTTGACGTTTGGTTAATAAGTGATGTTTGCCAGGAAGATATCGAAAAATCTGATATTATCACTACAATAAATTCCGATGACTCGGCGATTACTTTACATTTCAGTACCATTGGCCAACAAAAATATGGCCCTTCGTTTTGGAAGTTTAATGCTAGTCTTGTTGACGATACAAACTTTGTAGCTCTATTAACCGATAGTCTACCAGAGTGGTTAAATGAATTTAATGCTGTTACCGATAAAAGAGTCCTCTGGGATTTAATTAAATATAGAATTAGACAAATGTCCATAAAATATAGTAAGGAGAGAGCCCATGAGAAGAGAGAAAGGGTTTCTAAAATCGAAAGTATGCTTCGGTTTTGGGAGGAAAGCTGTAGCAAATGTCCCTCAAATGAAAATTTTGAACAGCTTGAAGCTCTTAAAATGGAATACGATGATATATATGAAGATTGGGCTAAAGGTGCGATAATCTGATCGAAAGCAACTTGGTACGAAAAAGGAGAGAAAAGCAATAAATATTTTTTAAATCTCGAAAATCACAACAAAATTAAAAGTTCGGCCCGAAAAATCTTCAATAGCGAGGGGACTTTGATCATGGACCCTCAAAAAGTACGACAAGAAATTGAAAGATTTTATTCTAATCTTTGTAAAAAAGAGACTCTCTCGCCACCTGAAAATATCTCATCCTCTTTTCTGAGAAATCCGGACATACCAAAACTCTCTCAACTAGATGCTCAAGTTTGTGAAGGAAAACTAACAATTTCTGAATGTTTTAAAAGCCTTCAGCTTTTCCAAAATAATAAGTCGCTCCAGGTAATGATGGATTAACTGTAGAATTTTATAAAGCTTTCTGGCATGTTTTAGGCGAGATTATGGTAGATAGCTTACAGCGCGAAGCGCGCTACCGTTTCCACTAAACCAAGATTTTTGACGAATTTTTGACACTTTTTTGACACTTTAACAAAGGAGCCGAACAACAAAGTGGGCGTAGACACTGTGATTGATATGTGACGCGACGAGTAGTCTTGATCTATTTTGAGTTTATTAGTCCGTCGGCATGAAGTTCCAAGTAAAAGCTGAGTACGGCCAGGATAAATTTGTAAAGTTTTATATAGAAGCAGACGTTGTCGATGGAATCGTACTAAAGTATTCGTTTTCTTCGCTTGTGGAGGATATCAGACGGACCTGCGGTAGCTTGCGACATCACACTTCCAGTACTTTGCGGATACGATACAAGGACGAAGATGGCGATTATGTGAATCTAAATGAGGACGATACAGATAACTTTCAAGAGATGTTTGTTCGAGCTAGTTCGGTAGATGAAGGGTTATATCGGAAAATACTTCTGAGAGTCAGTGAGCTGGATTCACCTATTGTTCAACCGTTGGACCTTGCAAAAAGAAGAAAGCTACAAGACATGTCTACTTCTGCAAGCGAAAGTGAACATAAGCTTGATCCTCGCTCATTAAAAAGAAGCTTTGACAGTGCTGCGACATCTACTGTAAAACCTGAGCGATCACCATTAGACCACGTGAAAGCTGAATTAGCCGAAAACGTTCAATTGAAAAAAGTATTGTTATCGAGTGCGGAAGAGGAACTAAACAAAGCTACTCGCGAAAATGATGCTCTCACGCCTCTCTCAGCTGTACGGTCGAGGCTCTGTGGAAATTGTCACAAATCTGGACATACAAGACCGAAATGTTCTTCATCCCCCTGTCCTTCCCATGACACTTGTGGTTTGAGAGACAAGCACCCGGAGCTGAAACAAAAGATATCGGAGCTGCAAAAAGAAATCAAACGATTACAACAACAACATAGCGATGCAGAATCAAAGCTGAAAGCGTTTTGCGAGTCCCGCATGAAGGCGTCGACTTCTTTTTTTGCAGTAATGCGTCCTAGACTAAAAGTTCGCAATTTAATCAAGTACAGTGACTGCGTTTCCTTGGACCGTGATCTTCTTATTCTGGAAAAAGCACTCAATGGAAAGGTTCCTGAATTTGGTGCGAGCGAGGACTGGCAATTACCAATTCTGATTGAACAGTATCGAAATAGAAATGTTGATACATATTTGAATAGCGGTGTAGATCGCCGCTCTTCACTGAGTTTCTAATGACTGAACATATTCAACTGTGCTGGCATGACTTTGTCAACCGTTGTGTTTGTGTTGTGTTTCGAATTTGGTGATTTACAATGTAAATGCCGTAAACTAAAGTTGTGTTGTGTTGAATTATACGGCGTCTTTTATTCTCATTGAATGTTTACATTTCACGTGCTGTTTTGCAGTCGCTCAACATTTTGGGATATAATGTCACAAACATTTTTGAAAGGTCCTCTTGAAAACAGATTTTATTTCTCAGTTACAACCTAACGACTTGGAGGAATATTTTTACCAAATAGCTTACTGTGTCATGCAATATTTTTCCAAAAGTTATTTTTTCTCACGACTTGAGTTAAAAATAGAAACTACACACAGGCGGAAATGTTCTTGCAACAAACGCATGTTTTTAATGAACATCAACAAACCAGTAAATATATACTTGTGTTACATCAATTGTTCTCCCTCTTTTTCGTCTTTTTATTTTTACTTTTCTTGCGTTTTATACCAGATAGCCACACTTCCTGTAGTATCCTGCTGAGTTTTCTGCTGTGATATGGCAAATCGCTTCTCCAATTGCCACTTCCGTTTCATTCATTGCTAACAACTGGTGCAGTTGAAGAAATTGTTTGATCTGATTGAAACAGTACTCACATGTATTAAGGTGTGGCGAGTACGGTGGTTGGTAAATCAACTCAATTCCGCATGTATTGAGCATATTTCGCAGCAATGGCTCAATGTGGTGGGCATGGTGAAATCCACAATTGTCCATTACTACGACGTCGCCACGCTCTAGGGCAGCACTTCCATCGGCCCGTTCTACCTGTAAGGCATCGTCGAAAAAATTTAGAAGTTCCAAACCATTTGATGGACCTTGAAGAATATTGAAGCAATCTACACCAACAACTGAATGGAGCAAATTTATTGTAAAGGTCGCGTTAGATGCGTAACGCTGCAGTTCAATAGCTCGCGCGCCGACCCTAGCGTTTCCATACTTGCGATTGCCCGTCGTTTTGATAACACTTGATTCATCAAAGAAATGAATCTTGCTGGCTGGATATCTTGATATAGTTTGTAGATATTCGTTTTGTCGATCCAATGCACCTGGCTTTTCTGCCTCAAGCGGATGAACCGTCAGTTTTTTCTTACTAAACATGAGGTCTTTCCTGAGTCGTCGATTGATTTGCGATGCCCCTGGCATGTCATTGGGGTGAACCACTCCGTCTAACAGTAGCCTGTGTTGTATCTCAGACGCGTATGTGCTCGGTTTTATATGCTTTTGCACTTCAATGTATTCAAGAACATTTGTGTAAATTTTAGGCTCAGCAAAAGTAGCTCGTGGTATACGAATCGACGAATTTGTTACATCGTAACTTCTGATAACGTTTTTTACAAATGTATGACTAGTTCTGACCTCTCTTGCAATAGTACGTTGACCCAAACCTTGGTGATTCAAATCTAATATCCGCTCACGAACAAGAGAAGGTAGTGCTCTCCCATTATCGTATAAGCCGGCGTTTGCGTTTACTCGTAATTGTATGTTTGCTGCGGATGTATAAAAAATATTTTTGTTATTCAAAAATTTATTGGCTTCAGACAGATTACATGTAACGAATTCTTTTTTACTTACGAATTTGTTGAAAATTCATTTTCTGGCTGCCAAAGAACAACGGTCAACGACTCGGTAATCTAGTAATCTAATATTCGGGTCTTATTTACATCTACGCGTCTAGTTTGCGCGCGGTAATTTCAAACGGTCTGATAAACTCCGCCCTTCAATGAAAAAAGTGTCAAAAAAGTGTCAAAAATCTTGGTCTAGTGGAAACGGTAGCGCGCTTCGCACTGTAAATTATTCTTACGATTATGGTGAATTATCAAATTCTCAGAAAGAAGCTATTATTACTTTAATCGAGAAAAAAGATAAAGATAAAAGGAATCTATCCAACTGGAGACTGATCTCGCTCATTAATGTAGATGTTAAAATTGGCTCAAAAGCAATTGCCAAAAGATTGGAAACAGTTCTACCTTTTATCATACATTATAATCAATGCATGTATGTGAAAGGCAGAACAATTTTTGATGCAATAAGAACAGTAGAAGATATTATGGAGTTTACCGAAAGATACAATATGAAAATGATTTGCATTGATTTTAAGAAAGCTTTTGATACTGTGAGTAGAGATTTCTTGTTTAATACCCTTTATGCCTTTGGATTTGGACAATCATTTATTCAGTGGATTCAAACATTTTATAAAAATATATCAAGTTGTGTCCTGAACAATGGTTTTTCTACTGCACCTTTTTTAGTTGAACGAGGAGTAAGGCAGGGGGACCCTCTCTCTGCTTACTTGTTTATTATGGTGCTAGAAATTTTATGTATAAGTATACGTAGAAGCAAGGATATTCAAGGAATTGTTGTAGATACTGAGGAGATAAAGTTGGGGTTGTTTGCTGATGATTTGACCGCCTTCTTAAAGAGTGATTACTCACTTAAAATATTTATGGAACTAGCAGAAGATTTCGGGGAAATTTCTGGCCTTAGAATTAATCATGAAAAGTCCAAGGTAATGTTACTAGGTAATCGTGGATATCACTCTTTGCAAAACGATACCGAAATAAGAAACCTAAAAATTAAACGCAGTAAAAATCTTAGGAGTTCACTTTACCTACGATCTACGTGCTAAACGAAAGTTAAATTTTGATGAAATTGTTACCTCTATCAAACAAAATTACATATTTGGAGATGGCGAGATCTTACGATAATTGGTAGAATTCAGATAGTCAAAACGTTCATAATTCCTATTTTTCTATTTAGGGCAAGCATGATTTGTTCTGATCAAGAGTTTGTTTGTTAAAGAGGCAAACAAAATTATTTTCGATTTCATTTGGAAAGGAAAAGACAAGGTTAAGCGTTCTGTTCTGGTTGGCGATATTGAGGACGGAGGGCTGAAGGCTCCACATTTAAATTCCATGATTGAAACAGAGGATTATTTGTTGTAAGAAATTAGCCAGTGACGAACCAAGTAGCTGGAAGACTATTTTACTGCATTATTTAAAATCGGTTGGAGGTAAGCTTATCTTATGTTGCAATTTCGATGTTAAAATGTTGTCGATAAAACTTCCTCCTTTTTACGAAGATTGTTTAAAAAGCTTCGCAAAATGCTCATTGGCAAATAATCAATGCGAAGACGTAACTCTCCAAACTATTCTTTGGAACAATATATTTATTTGTGTTGATGGAAAACCTGTATTTTTTAAAACATTAGCAGAAAAGGGGATTCTAAGAATAGCTGACCTAATCTCTGAAAATCATGAGTTTATAACCAAACGTAATGTAAGAGAGGTGAGCCTTACTCCTTTGGATCTTTTTAGACTCATATCCGTGATAAACTCCTTGCCAAATGAGTGGCGAGATTTGCTAAAAAAGTCCTCTTACTCTGACAAAAAAGTATTTAATTTACAGGGGCAAATTGTTTTAAGTTGAAACGGGCAAAAGACTCCTATCAATAAAGCCGTGTAAAAAAATATTTACGACGAACTCCGAAATAGAGTTATTACTACCCCCTCTGCTCAAAAGAAATACAATAGTTATTTTATAAATGATGCCCTTGATTGGAAAGAAATATATAGTTTACCACATCGTGTCACCTCCGATACAAAATTGTGTGAATTTCAGTTCAAACTATTAAACAGGTATCTTGTGACAAATGACTTTTTAAATAAAATCGGTGTTTTGCCTTCCCCAGTATGTTCTCTTTGTGGAAAAGAAAACGAATCCCTCGAACACTTTTTAATCTCTTGCAATTACACCAAAGAATTCTGGGAAGAGGTTATAAAATGGCTCTGCAATTTAAAAGTCAATATATATAATATTAATAACAGAGAAATCATGTTTGGAATGTCAAATTGTGAAGACGAGTTATTTGTTAATCATGTACTACTAATTGCTAAACAATATTTGTATTCATGTCGTTGTAATCACACCTCTCCTCTAATTAAAGTATTTAAGGCTAGAGTAAAAAAGATTCAAAATCTTGAACTAGAGATTACAAAGTCGAAAAATAAGTTATCTAATCATACTGCGAAATCGGGGAATATATAGAAAAGATTGACTTATAATTCGTCCATTTAAATACTATACTCTATATATAAATTACGTGCATTAGGTCTGACGACATCAGAGTCAGTCGTGTGTTTGTGATGTAATGTGGGTGTGTGTGCTTGTAAGTGTAAAATGATAATAATAATCGTTTCAAAGAAGTTGAAATAGCATTGTATTGTCCATAGTTATAATTATAAGTAATGAAATGAAATTATTTTTCGGTTATACTAGTGATGTAGTGAAATGCAAAGTAGTTTAATGTAATGTAACGTAAACGTGTAAAGTGTTGTAGATTACTAGCACGATGCTGTAAAAAAAAATAAAAAAATAAAATTACAAAAAAAAAAATAACATCCAACAAGTACATGGAGCTCCACACACACCTACTACCTAAGGATTAGTCGAGAGAAATAACAAACAATAAAGGAAAATATTCGGAATATTCTTACAGAAAAGAATGAAAGTTACAACAACTGGTGTTCAGTGTTAGGAGAAGCAGCATACAAGAAAAACATCACAGTACACCGTGCTGTTGCAGAAACACCATACAAACTAGTGTTAGGTATCAAACCATGGAGAGAGGAAATGCAGGAAAGTGTACACGAAACACATATGGACAAAGAACGAGAAGAAAACACAAACGGTGAACAACAAAAGCATGACAACAAGGATGAAACAGTAGAATGGATTTCCAGCAAAATCCAACATTCACAGATGAAAAAAGCACAGATGACATTCAAAATAACAAACAGCAACAACCACTAGCAGCTAAAAAATCTCACTCAAAAAAACGCAAAACACTAAAACAAAGACAAGAAGACTACAACAAAAAAATGAAATTCTCCAGACCTAAAGTCGAAGAATTTCATATTGATGATTATGTAAAAATAAAGATTGATAAGGTCGATAAGACACCTATGCACCCAAATACATTACTAGGCAAAATGACTTCAATTGAACCTGTGAATAGTCATGCCCAAGTAGTAACTCAATTTGGAATAATAGACACCCAAATCTCACCTGGTCGTCTTCATAAGAGTCAAAACACAGGAATAGCATTGGATTACTCCAAACACATTGCATTCTCCTCTGCTTGCAAACTCGCAATCAATCAATAATTTCCTATGAACTTTGAAGAGATACACTTGAACATTCAACATTTCAAACCACACCAACATGTGAAATCAGGACTATTTCCAAAAATCCCTAATGTTAATCGATAATATTTGCGAGCATTTTTCCAATTATGTATAAAAAGAATAAACAGAAAATTATACAAATGAATAGTAGAACGCCTCTTTTATTGATCTACAGTGTCCCAACCCAATTAAACCTATGTTAAAAATTCCAAACTAGTTTAAAAAATTAAAACCTGAAACTAAAATTTACCTGCAACATACATAATTGTATATTTGACTATTATAGCAAGAAAGCGCGCGTGATATCGCCTAATACTTAGCCGACGAGGCCGTAGGCCAAGTCAGCTAGAATTAGGCGATATCATGCAAGCTTGAGTGCTATAATACTTTTATAATTCAACACACTGATAACAAAGCACAGTTTGAAGAAAAAATATCGCCGACAAGCCTTTTATTTTAAAAAAAGCATACAGATGTTTTACCACGCGAAACTTGTAACATCACACAGTTCATGAATGAAAGTGGCGCCTTTCTCAATATTGTGCAAGCTTGAACACTATAAATGTTTTATAATTCAACACATTGATAACAAATCACAGTTTCGAGAAAAAAATCATTGAGATATACAACCTTTCATTAAGTAGATAGGCTAACTACAATATTTTACCTCACACCATTTCTTAAACAACAAGCAGTGAATGCCGAAACTTTTGCCAAGCTAAAATTAATTTAGCGTACACAATCAGTTGACAGTTTCTACGAAGAGCTTTCGTCTACTCAAAGAACGGGACAGAGTAGTGACTACAAGAATTAAAACACAGTAAAATCGCATAGAATGTCTTAGTTACAAGTGTTTCGTATCTTAAAAAGTTCAATTCAGAATCAAAACAAATTGAACACACACACGGCTACAAACCTAAACATAGCGGCGAAAAGTCGGAAAGAACTACAGCGTGGACAGTAAGCTTACAAAAATTCACAGCTAAAGGATACAAGAAATGGTTAAAACATCGTACCTGTAGTTGATTTGGCTTTTTAGTCCCTTCCATAAGCACCAAATTTTCAAACATCGAAGTACGAGCTGAGTCCATCAATGTTGTTTACAAACTTGGAATGCTCGTTTTTTAGCTCCCACAGCCGTAATGACGAGATCAGAAACTTTTCTGAGGAAACATCAAGTCTATATCATATTCCAGAGGTGATTACCAAAGGAATTTCACGAAAATAGTCCTCCTTCATTCACTTCTTGTCGAGCAGTTAAACTTTGAACCAGTTTTCATTCAGCTATGCCAAGAAATACTGCGACCGCGACCACACGAAAATTTTTGCGACTTTTTTGCCCAATCATGTAAACAGTATTTTTCTCTTTTTTTCTTTCTTTTCCCTTTTTTAAAAAATAGTTCACGCACTTTTTCGCCAAAAAACACGAAATTGCAGGCAGCAGTCATTTTCACTTTCCTTCAAAATGCGAAATTCACCGCCATATGTAGACATAACGTATATCGATAACTTTTTTACCATATTTGGGCAGTGTATCAATGTGCTGAATTATAAATATATATATATATATATATATTGCTTCGCTCACTGCTTGCAGTTTGAGCACTCTCGTGACTCCACAATGCAATCCAACAATGTGTAACCGTACATCCTGTGCCCAAGTTCAGGAGTTGCCATAAAGCCATTATGGTAATAACCGGGAGGGCACATTGTATACATAATTGTATATTACGCTCACTGTTCATACAGTTTGAGCACTCTCTGGATTGGGTGGAGAGCCTCGTAAGATGTGTTCACTATTGGCATAATTGCTTCGCTCACTGCTTGCAGTTTGAGCACTCTCGTGACTCCACAATGCAATCCAACAATGTGTAACCGTACATCCTGTGCCCAAGTTCAGGAGTTGCCATAAAGCCACATTGTATACATAATTATATATATATATATATATATACATACATATATGTCAAATGTAGAGACAAGATGTGATGTATGTAATTAATTGAGTCTGGACAATAAGTTCACAAGTCATGTCACGGGAAAGACATGCTCCATTAACTATAACTTAGATTGTAACTGAAAAAACGTCATTTACTTTTTTGTAAGGTGTGTGGTATGCAGTATGTGGGATCGACAATGCAAAGTTTAGGTTACCGTTCAACAATCACAAAAGCCGCCTTAAAGGAGACGCAAAACCCGTACAAAATCAAAAGGAGAAAGATGACTATTTATCAACATTTCTCTTCAGAAGGTCACCGTGGTTTACAGGACTTGGGCGTTTTGCTCATTGATAAAGTCGCAAACAAAAGTTTGTTGTTGTTGTCAGAGAGTTGTTACAAAAAGAGTGACAATGGGCATATAGGCTGAAGAGCCTCAAGCTGCATGGTTTAAACGATAGTGATTTTTTCTATTATCAGAACCACGCGGTTCGAGAGAGAAGTAATTGCAATCTTTTATGCACGCGCAGGAATGTAACACGTATTTTAACGGTTATTTAATAACGCGTATTTTAGCTGGTATCAGCTGCTTACATCAGTGGTGTTTCACGTTTGTAATGGTCACTCACCCTGAAGAAGGCCGGTGTACCCAGTCTAAATATAGGTGATTTACAACAAAAAATCTTGTCTTCATTTATGTTAAGTATATATATATATATATATATCCAAGTTGAAGATTCACCGGGGAATCTAATAAAGTGCTCTACAGTGTAGGAGCAGAATAATCCATGAAGGAAAATCACTCAACTTTGATGACCATAAGTTTAATACAAACTTGAATCTTCAACTTGGATAATTTACGCTCCTGTTAAGTAGAGCACTGTTTACCGAAGAACCAAAAATGGAACGGACCTCGTTCAACTACTCAAGGAAATGCATCCCTGTGGCATCGAAAAGGAACTACGAAAAATGTATGATTGAGAAGACCGAGCAGTTTTTATGTAGGATGAGATGGAAAGCGTTTTATTACCTTCATCCCGCGGAAAGTGCAGACAAGGAAACATTTGGATTTAAAACCAAAAATTGCCCGCCAGTCGTTGAGGAGATGAAAACATTTGAAGTGTTAGTTTTGAAACGCCTCCGTTAATTCCGCTTTGCTATGCAAGTTCCTGATGATAATATATAGCCTTACATTAAGTTTAAGATTACGTGATTTAGATGAAACTTTCCAGAAATAATTTGTATACTTAACACTTATCTCATGTTGTAAGTTTTACCTCTAGGAAATGCGCTTTAGCGTAGGAACTACATTTAGTTAACGCCCTAAGCATATGCACGTACTAATTCGTAATAAAAGACGGCACGCAGCAAGAGTAAAATGAGAATTAAGTTATTCCGCTACCGTTCAGTGCTGCTATCATAGGATATCTGCTACCGCTATCATCGTTGTCTTCTGCTGCCTTTTGGTGCGAGTCGTCAACCAAAGTAAGTCTAGTTTATTCTTATAACTATTAACTAAGCTAGTCTTTGAAACTTCAAGAGGACAATTTAATTGCAAGCTGGAATCGACTGAGCAAGATTATTGTCATTACTATTGCAAAAGGATTGACGAGATTTATGCAAGTCATGATTCATTTATGCTCAGTTCTATTCAACGCAAGATTGCTACGATAATTCATTTTGATAGTGTTATTCATGCTGTGAGTTAAATGTTATTGTCTCGGTCAGTTAGTTCTAAGTATTAATTATCGGATCTATTTTTTGCTTTAGTTATTATTTTTTGCTTTAGTTATTATGCTGGTTAATGTTATATTCGTATTTTTTATAGTTATTGTAAGTTAGAATGTATTTTCAATTATCGCTTTCAGTTCGAACCCACAACCACAACTCAACCCTCAATTACAACTATCGTCACAACTATCGTCACAACTATCGCAACTACGTTGAAATTGAACCGCTACTTTAATGC